>JAWLRI010000001.1:13846962-13880475 GCA_034781795.1 Crypturellus tataupa
CCCCCCCCCCCCCGCCCCCCCCCCCCCCCCCCAGAAAAAAATTGTTTCTGCCTGTAAAAGAAACAAAACTAGTGCTGCAACATTTCTCCATAGTGAAATAAAGGATAAAGGTTCCATAACTTTGTTTTCTTCTGCTTACTTCTGTTTTACTGTTCCTACTTTGAGCACCACAGAAACAGATCAGTCTGAATAACTTCATATCTTTCCAAAAGCTGATAGAAACAAATTTCACAAAAACAGGCACCTTGATTTGTACAATGGGGTAACATTTTTGTGTCACGCAAGATCAGGAAAATAAGTTTCATTTTCAGAAGGTGAGTTAGCAATTTCAATAAGATTTAGATGCCATTGGCAGGACTGTCAAAATCTCTAAGTGAGATGGACTTCTGGGACAGAATCCAACTCATAAACATCTAATTTGCCTTTCAGTCTTAGATACCTAATAAACCAAACCTCCTGTAATGATGGCCTCAGTTCTTATTATGAGGAATAGAAACACCCTTGCATTCCTTGATGTCTCTAGGTAGAAGGTCCTATCCTTCTCCTATAGGTCCTATAGGACCAGCTATAAACAATTTCTAAGCTCAGTAAACACAGCAAGATTAGAGCAGGGTCCAGAATGATGAACCTCACTGCGGAGCAGAGCATATTCACCTAAACTCAGCACTATTTCTCAGCTTCTTCATGTAGCTGAAAGCCCAGGCAGAATGAGAGAGCTTTTTTTCTGTTTGCCTTCTGCCTTCCCCTAGAGGCTGCCTAATTCTATTCTTAGGATACTTACAACTCTTTGAAAATGTTATTTAAACAGTCCTGTAAACCTGGGCTTTCAGGCTCCTATAATCACTAGTAACCTTGGCAGTTGTAGTGAAACCTGCTCGTCATTGAGAGTTCAAATGAAAACCACTGAAAGCTGAGTCTGCATTTTTAGTCTGCTCCAGCTATGCTCCACATTTGCTTTAATATTTATGAAGAAAATTGAGAATATATTGCTTCAGAAATTTTTGTACACTATACAGAAAGAATGAAAAAGCTCAAACACACTCCTTGGGAATTAGATCTTTTGTATAAATTAATGTATTCAAAGAGCCCAGGTATAATAATAGTAATCTGAAGGATGAATATGTTTTCATTAAACATTTACAGCTGGATTTGTAATGAAAGTGGAACAATATTCTGAGGACTATTTCAGAAATGTAATAGATTAAAGAGCATGTTGTAGTTTATTTACCTATTTATTCCATTTATGCTTGTCTTCAATTCTCAGTCAATTAGTTTGAAGTCTCATTTAAGACTTGGACAGCATCTGTGTACCAATAAGTCTGTCATCCCTGTTATAGGCAAACACCCTGTGAATTTGAACATCTTATCACACAGTGACAAGACACTAAGGCTGTTGGGTACTACCTTAATAATGAATAATTTTCCCTCTGATAGCAGTTGTGATAAGGGAAGCACAGAGAAAGAAAAAGAATATTCTAAATGTTAATCCTTCCAGTACTCCACTAGATAAAATGCCAACAAGAACGCATGTGTGATCAAAGCTCAGAAAAAGGTAGAGTGCTGACCACATGGATATGATCTCACTTCCTTTTTTCCAGATATATCTCTACATCTGTCATGGACTGGGTTCATGCTCTCAAGGGATTCTTCTGCAAATTAGTGTTGAATCCTTGAACATTCACTAGGGGCCTCCACCTGATCCAGAAGGTGAGTGTGGGAGGCTGGAGAACACTACATACAGGATTCATCTCACCTTTACACATCTACATCATACGCTGCTGCAATTGAGCTAGTCATCATATATTCCCCTTGGAGATGGAGAAAAATAAATATCTTCAAGATGCAATTCATTTAATCTTTATTCAACAGCTAACAGAGGTTTAAAATAACAGTTTCAGTTGGTTACAATGACGAGGCCCCATAACTAGCAAGAAAGTCTAAGCCTATGTGTGGATGTCTACTCTCAGTCAAATGACTGCTGTCCACCACACAGGAGCATCTCAGATCTCTTGACTTTTCATCTCTTGGCTTGGATCTTCTTGGCTTGTTATTAATAGGCTTTTCAAAGATATTCTTTGGAGATAATGTATTTTGGGGCAAAGTCTCTTCAAATCTTATATGAGGTGGGCAGAAATCAACGGGCTTTCTATTCACCATCACAGAAAGAAAATAAAAGGTTAGGGAGGGGAGAAAAAGCCTTGTATTTTTTATATTCTTGAGTATGGAAATAATAGAGGCAGATTCCTCTGATTCAAGAAGATGGAGCAGTAGGCCCTCAGAGCTTTCTGATACATTTCTGTTGCTGTAGAAGAAGCACTTTAGCTCCCTGTCAGCATTCTGTGTAGCATTTCTTTCTTAGTCTTATTTGGCACTTTCCACCAAAATCACATTGATTTCTATGGCAATAAATGGAGCTTTAGAAGACATATGGTTAAAGGAATGCACCACTTGGGTTCCCTGTAGTGTAGTAAAACAAATTCTGGACACATGGGTTGTTCTTTGATGACTTACTTTATTAGGTTTCCAAATCATGCTGATGCCCAAAGGGTGTGAATAGAATTGAAATAGCTTTACATTGCCACAGGAGAGTTGGGAAGGCCCCATTTTATGAGGCAGAGGTTAACACTAAAATAACATGTGACAGATGGTCACTTTTTGCTGCTCATCTTATTTGACCAGTATTTTTGTAATAGACACAAGCAATCCACAGAGAACAAAACTGTAGAAGATATCCTGACTACTAAACTTCAGTTATTTCAGCTTTACTGATTCTAACCATGGCTGAAGAGGATAAGTCATATGCTCTCAGGTCAATAACCCTTACTGGAATATTCTTCATGTAAGAACAGTTGTTGAAGAATAAGCATACAAGTACATTTATTTAATCAGTTTTCCCATTCTATATTTACAAATGTGTTGGGAAGATTATCCAACAATTTTTCTTTTTTATTTATAAGAGTTTTTATAGTAGTTAACATCAAATTCTCTAGTTAGTCCAATATCCTGTTTCCTGTTCTGCTTTAGCACATACACATGAGAAGAGGACCAGAAACTTGATAAGTAGAGAATGCTCCTTCTGCTCATTTACCTTATTTACCTTTACCTTTACCTTCTGGAAATCAGGAGCTTATGACTCCATGAGCTGAATGTTGTACCTTTGTAGTCAATAGCTACAGATTCGCTCCATGTATTTGTCTAGTCTTTTTTTTTTTTTTTTTAATGTTATTATTCTGATAAATGCAACATGCTGTGGCAACAAGTTTAGTTGCATTCTAGTGAAAAGTTACTTACTCTTGTCTCCGTAATTTCACATTGTGAGAAACAGTGAATATTTTTTCTATTTAGTTCCTCCATATCGCTCATATTGCTTAATAGACTGATAATATTAACCTGCTTCCCTTTCAGTACATGTATTTTTATTCTGGACTGCTCTATGGGATTAGCTAAATTTTTTTCTTATGTAATTTTTCATTATTTGACGTCACAGTTTGATGACACTGAGTCATCTTGAGCATGATGCAAGTGCTTGACGACAGAGAGTAGCCTTCAATCAGCACCCTTAATCTGCTTGCTTATATATCTCTTCCAATTTAAATGAGGATTGCTTGTTGTTAATTACATTTTTTTAACAAAAAACCTCCCAGAAGGTTTGCCAATTTGCCAATATACAGCCTCCTGTACATCTTGTACCATCTACAGAAACAGACACTGTTTTAATCAAGAACTGTAACAGGCATCGGACATATTTCTGTGGTTATGCCTCACCGATTTCATAGTATTCTAATCAATAAATTGATTAAAATCAGTCAAGCTGTCAACCAATCTTATCAGAATTGTCAACAAACAATTTGAAGAAAATGAATCCACAGAGTCCATAGTTTCTTTTACAGCCTTTAAGCCTTTCTTCTCGATGAAGAGGATATAAAGACATAATTGCTTTAAACTCCCTTCTGAGACTCTCAGCAGGAAAGATTCTCAAACCATTTTTCTTGTCCCTAGCTATGCAAGTCTCTTCACCCTAGCTCTTACCTTCCCCACTTCTGTGCATGCCCCTCAACAAACCTTTATTATTTTAAGTCACTTTGTTCTCTTGAGATCCTCTTCATTCTGCTTCCACTCCTTTTCCTCTCCAAAAGAGGTGCTTTTTTTTTTTTTCCAGCATGAACAAACACATGGCATTCTCCAGTAATCCCCTATGTTTCAAATCCTATTATGCTGTGGTGGAGAAACTTCCCTAAGAGGAAAATACAACTGTGAAAGGTTGTATAGATATCAAATATCAACAGCTAACCACAAAGAACATTGGTTAGGGGCAAAGCATACTTTCTTTTTTTCCCCAGGAATAGAAAAGAGTTCACCCTAGAACTGTTTTGGATAGATGTTTAGTTAGGTGTAACATGCCTCCCAGAGCAGAGGGACATCATCAGTCAGTTTGTAGCCTACGTAAAGCCTGCAGTGCTGCCCTTCTACCCATTAGTCATTCTGCTTTGGAAGCTGCTCACAGATGGCTTTCAGTTCACAGCATAACCTTGAACAGTCTTTACTGTTTTTGCAGAACTGAAAACTTAGATTGCCATAACTACCCATTTTTATGAACTTCTACATTTCCATGTTAAAAATGAAATCTTTATCAACATCAATGGCAAAATTTTGATCTCCTCTTAGATCAAAATTTAATTTTCCTCTTAGTGAATTCTATATTTGATTTATCTCATTTTTTTCATATTACTACACAGTTTTCAGAGTTCAAGGACTTACTATTACAACTGTATTCTACACAGTATATACACTTAATTGAGTTACATTACAGCCTATACATTTCAACACCATTAAGGAGGAGGGAAAGGAAAGATGACAAAGTAGACTTTAGTCCTAGCTATAAGATAATGTACAAATAGTATAAATTACAGCAATTTAAATGTATGTAATTAGCGTGCATATAAATTAGGTGAAATCATGATTAGGTTTTTTTAGGTGTTTTTGTAAGTATTACATTGCAATGAAAACATTATTGAGCTTAGAAAGGTAAGCTTTGCCATATTGTATTTTCCAGTCTTTTCATTACACTGTTCAAATAACATTTTTAAAATATTTTTGTAAAATGCAGTTGATTTTTTTTTTTTGATATCACAAATGCTTCCTTTATTTTCATGATGGAGGGATGAAAATGTCACCAAAAAAGCAACAATAAAGCATTAGTTTCTCTCTAAAAAATGAGGAAGGGAAATTTTGATAGCATATCATCTTTTGCTAATTTTTGGCAGAAATTATTTATTTGTCCATTATGAGGGTATATTCGGAAGCATTCAGTAGATTTTATTTTCTACAGACTTTCTCAGTCAATTCTAAACATAAAGGAATGAATGAGAAATCTAACGGGTTAATACTAAATATCCATCTGGATATCTAGACCAGCTGGTATCCTAGACCAGGCATTCCACGTTGATATAGCACTCGTAGCTCAGCTGTCTAGAAGAAGACAGCCAGACTCATTTCATAACAAAAAAAGACTGAGAATGGGAAGACCTAAAATGTAATACTTCTCAATCATCTTCAAATATTTAACCACAGACAAAGAGGATTCTGAAACTACCGATTCATCCCAAGCATCCCTTACATGCAGTAAGAATAAACAACACATTTAAGAACAATCTTAAGTGTCTGTTTTAGGCTAAGAATCACAGCCTAGATTCTACTCGCCACACTGCCTGGATTTCTTCTGACTATAATGGAAGTTTGGGTGAGTACTGCAAACATTGATAAATCTCACCATCTTTGTTTTTCCTTTTTTTATATATAAAAAGAAGTACAGTGAACAGAGCTAGTAAACTTCTCTCCCATCACAGTCTGTGGAATTAAGGATGACCGATTGCCATTTTCAGTTAATCTATTTTGGAAATAGAAATATCAAAAATGCGATGTTTTACACTTAAAAAAAATCCTATTATATATATAATTGTGTAATTAAAAATGAACTGAAATTATCTACTGGTTTTTGGAAATGAGAGTAGAGAAAAATGATCCCAGGTTACAGGATGTTTCCTAAATAAGTTTGGAGAACTCACAACAGGGCCATTCAGAGAAAAAAATAAGGCTGCAATGTGAGCAATGCAGGGCAAGGGGATCCAGATGGGTGCACTGCAGCAGGAGTTGGATATGACCCCAGATCCTGAAGGCTTTTTTGGCTATAGGGGTATTAAAGAGGCTACTGGGCTAACTAGAGAGCTAAACAGTGGTGCCTCTTAAGCATCAGAGCTGGAATTCTGTATATGTCTCTTATTCAGGTCAGAGACAACACTGAAAAAAGTGATTTTCAAATTTATGCAATCATAAATTTGCAGAATTGGATTGTGAGATCCAGCATGCAATAGCTCTGTCTAGAAATCTCTGTAGCTGTGCTCCATGGACTGCATTGTTTTCCTCTTAGCTTTGCCTCGTTTGCAAGGTGTTACTGATCATTGCACCATACACACTTCATTCCCTACAACCTGAGAAGTATCCTGTCATCAGCACTGTGCAACTTTGAACAGAAAGAAATTCACTGATAGATAATGGATATCAAACTCTGGAAGCAGCAGTGGAGAAAACCTGGCTCTGGAATATGAAAATTTGCAGAGCAGGATCTGATTTTTCCTTGGTTGTTCCAAAGCCTATCTATTTACTTCTCTTGCTTAATGTTTGTGCAGGACTTTAATAACTAATTCAATTATGCTGTGTATTTTCTTTTTAGTTAGTATTTGAAGTAATAAGATAGATAAGTGAAATTAATACATGATATTTGCTGACTTAATGTTGTGGAAAACCAAAGATTTAGTGCCTTTCAAAATAAATGTAGACTTTGGCTTTACCTCAGCAAAATATTAACTGTCATGTCAGTAAGTCTTGATGTTCATTGCTTTCTTTAATGGAAGCCAATTTCAGCTTAATTTGTTTTACAAAGAAAACTACATTTCTGCTACAGTTAAATAATATTGTTTCAGCATCATAATAAAAACCAGCCTTTTGGGAAAATCCAACAGTGCAGATTTTCATCATTATATTTTAGCCTCATGAGAATTGTTTTCTGCTTCTGCTCTGTTATTATGGTTATCTCTTCTCATCTCCTTATTTTGTTAAAATAAAAAGAATAATCCACACTTGTGGTTTCAGAAAAAACATGCTTGAAAATGTGAATTCTAAAAGCTTGAAACACAAGAAGAGTGTAAAGAGTGTGCAATTTACTTATGCTCTTAAGCTCATAATTTTTAAGCCAATGCCATCATTCTTTAGCAGTTGGGATTGCTATTGAAAAGAACAGGTGCTATTTTAATATAGTTTTAAATGCAGGCACTTTAAAATGTATTGGCTTTGTCAATGTATGATTATAAATGATTTCAGAGATTAAACTGATATTTCAGAAACCTGTATAAAACATGAGTATATGTATGTGACAAGCTAGACCCTAATGATTTGGAATGTATGAGGTACTGAAATTAAAATGTTTTTTAGGGTGTGTTTAGTATTTATGTATTTAGAGTGTATTATCCAGACATATTATTCTTTGACAGTGAAAAACGAAGTTTACATAACACTAAATAAATACTAAGTCTTAGCTTACAAATTAGGTGAGCAAAATCTTCAGAACCTTATTCAGCCTGTACTCAGCAAATCTTCCATTAAATTTAGTAGAAATTTATCTCATACCAGTGAAACCTTTTTTACCTATTAAAATAAAAATTGCATACATAAAATAAAAGCTCCCATAATACAATAAGATTCTTTTGCTGTCAGACTGCTGGTGTTACCCACCAAGTTAATATCCTCCAGGCAAAATGATAAAATGTTTCTGGTAAGGCTTGCCAGACCAGGAAAGTGCTACAGAAAGACTGTGTGATTCAAAGCTTTTTTTTTTCAGTGTGAATGCGGGGCTAAAAATCTGCCCATGAGTCTTCTTCTACTCCTCACCTCAAGTGACAGTGCCATAAGCACCCAGCAGATATATGATGATGAACATCAGTATCTTAGTTTTAGCCTTGAAGAATACTTCTGCCTTTAGACTTATGCTGTGAAGCCTTGGTCAGAGACCACGGACAGACTATGGTTTGGTTACTACATACCCTTCCTGCATGTGTAATGGATTAAAACACTTTAGCTAGGAGATGCTATCTATTCAAAACCATTGAGTAAATGAGGCACCAGGAAATTTTGGCATTAGAAAGAGAAATTTTATAGCATACTCAGCTACCAAAGGAAAATATAGTAGTTAATAGAAAGCAGAATATGAAAGATTAATTAAACCTGGCATGCATATCATCAAGTCAGATTATCACTTGGTTAGGGAAAAATATGGGAGGGAAGTATTTATAAAGGGCATGGTGTAGCCTTAGCCATCTTTTCAAGTGTTATGTAAAATTACGGCAAGACTGTTTTATTTGGACTGGCAGTGTTCCTAGAAAGCACCAGTTGTGATGCATGGAGCCTGAAATAGCGGCTTTTTATTTGTATTCAAAGCTCTGGAGTATTGTCTGTTCAATCGCTTATAGATCAGGCTGTTCAGTAGCTTTCATAAGCACTTGAACTGTGTGAATAAATTGTACTGACAATACTGACAGCTCCATACTCATTCTAAGAAGGGCCTTAAAGGCTTTCAACTTTTGCTTTTTTATTCACTGAAGGGTGGTTCTTGTGTACAATACCTCGGTCTCCATACTTTACAAGATTCCCCGCTTCCTCCCACATACATAAATTTTTGACCAAATGAAATAGGCTTCCTACCATTAGTTTATAAAGAAAGCATTTAAAATCAATCTTTCTCTAAATATAATTTAGAAGACCAAAGGAAAGCTGTCAATGTATGTGAGCACAATAAAGTGTTGTTCTTAATAAATTCACTGCTGGCAGGGGGCCAATTCTTCTGATATTTCTAATCCTTTCTGGGTTTGCTCCAGACAAAAACAAAAATGCAATAGAATTTTCTTAAAATAGTATCTAGGCTATTAGTTCCAGTCAGCCCCAAATTCAGAGTTTCTTAAAAACAACAACAACAAAAAAAACAACAACAAAATTTATTTTGGATTCTACAGAATTTATTAGTAGTACCCCTAAATTATTGTCTTTCATTCATTAAGAATTGCTTGAGATGAAGTTTCAGGGGGCATTTTATGCAGTTGAAAATGTACACTATTAAATAGGGAGTGACAACCTTCACCTTAGTGACATGGCATTTGCACTTTACTGCAGTTAAAGAAAGAAAGGGAGAAAAAAAAAGATTAATGTTAATAGCTCTGAGCTATTTATTTCCTTTCATATAAATTTTAGCCACTTGCCTTTTCCAAACTCCAGAGGAGGCAGATGCAACAGGGACACATACTATATTTAGTCAACAGATTACCAATCCGTCTTGTTCCGTTTGTTTCCAGTATATCATGGTTAGAAATACATATTTATCTATTTTTAATGAAAGGACTAGCAGCAGTCTCATCGCATGCTAAAGGGCTCCAAAACGCCACCGCACCACTGTCACTCCCTCTCGTTTGATATAGCAGGAATCCCCGAATTTTGTGCACAAAGGATTACACTCTCAGCTTCCTAGGGGGAAATAGGTCAATCTAATCTGCATGCAAATTGAGCAAGCTTATTATGCAGGGATCTATCACTACCTTTTCAAAGAAAGGAGAACAGTTTTATCAACATAATTCTACTACAAGAGAAATTTAGAAGCTAATGTCATCTTAGATACTCTGTTTCTCTCCTTTACAGCTCTGTTTTACAGCAAAGGACAGCATAAGTTCAACTCATTGTCTAATTTACTTCTTTGACCTTAACTTATGGCTACATTGGCAATCAGTATATGGCTCTTTGTCTAGAATGTGATAAAAAAAAATCCAAAATGTCTGACTCCTTGTTCAGAGTTTGTAAGCTTCTGGAGTATAAATCGATTTCCTAATTTTTATGTTAATCAACAGATGATAACAGCAATGTATCTCTTTTTGAAAGATGCTATTCCTATTTATAATAATAATACAAAACAGCACCTCCATCATTTTGTCTGCAATTGAGTAAAAACAAATAAATACTTTCAAAAAGTCAATACCTGACTAATTATGCTGTGCTGAGATACGAATGAAATAGACCAAATGTGCAAAGGCAGAGCTCCACATGGTCAAAAACTAGAAGTGAAAAAAATGCCAACGCCTGAGTCTAAGGCTACAGTCTGTTGATTATTTTTCTATTGTGAAAAACAAACAAAAATGTAAGCTTGTACAGCATACAAAAACACACATCAAGCTGCTGGCAGTATTTCAGCTTTCAAATGCAGCAAATGTTGAAACATATTTAAATTTACTTCTCAGTCTTTAAATCCTGCTTTATCTCTTGTCATTTGTATGACAGGAACTGAAGTTTTTGACAGCTGAAGTAGGTGCCAGTGCTTTACACCCAGAGTCTGATCTGACTGCAGCTGAAATTAAAGGGAGTCTTTTCCTCTGACTTCAGTGGGAGCTGGGTGACATCCTGCATCAAATAGAAACCCAATTAGGAGGGAATACGATCTGAGCAATCAGCTCATGAGTGCATTACCTCAGCTAATCCTTTAGTTCCCCAGGCTGAGAGGGAGCCTCAATTGACCACGAGAACCAATTTTAATTCAGAGAGTCAAGATTCCATAATGTTGCAGCCCATTTGTGAAAGGAAACATTGCTTTTATTAAAGCTTTTTGTTTGCTGCTGATTTACTCCTAATCTCTAAGTCATTTGATGTTACCTCAGGAACCATCACCAGCCTACTTGGCAACACCTCTCTATAACAATAACTAATGAGTGTGTCACTGTTGTGTTTGCTCTCTGGAGCTCTCCAGATGAGAAGGCCCATTGCATATGTGACTATCAAAGAAACTATCAAAGAAATCTTCCTTCTGAATACACCCCAACAACATTAAAGATCTCCTGACCATATTTTAACAGCAGGGAATACCTCCTTATTTACTGCCCACCCGTCCACATCTTTAAACTATCATGTTTACGTTTTCAAAATGTACAAAATCAAGTTAATAGGAAAAAAAAAAGAAAAAAGAAAAAGCAATCTCCATCCTTTTTGAAAATTTTTGATGTGAATGAGTTTTTGAGAGAGAATCATTATGAAAATCTGAAGTGGTAAGGTTTGTTTTGTTTTGTTTTTAACAATGAAATGGCAGTTGAGACATTTTTTGACTCCAAAATATAAGGCATTTTGGTTTGCTTCCAGCATTGGAACACTATCATTGAGTTGTAGTTCCTGATGTGACAGACTTCACACAAATTCTCCATCACTGCTCAAGTAAAATTCAGCGACTTCAATCAATACAGGACAGTGAAGGTATACCTTGAGAAAATTAATAAAAAAAAAAGAGAGGAAGAAGTATTCAAACAGTGAAAGAAGAGTTGAATACACAACAAGAATCTTATAAATTACTTTTGGGGAAAATGCTAAACAGTCTTATGGCAGCCTGTGTCCTTAGCACCACTTCTGCTGAGGAAGTAGAGATCCCTGGATTGTAGTATCCGGTTTCCCATGACTCACCTCCCTTAGAGATCTGTCACAACAGCACAACCCATCAGCAATTTTCAATCCATGGAATTAGCATTGCTCAGTGGAAATATTTGTGAGAAATACTTTGTCCAACTTTGGTTCCACACGATGAGGTGCTACATGGAAAGGAACAAAACTTCCTGGCAGAGCTCTGAAATGCCTACAGATCTGAGAGAATCCCAACACAGAGGTCCCTGCTCCCTCCTCAGGAACAACTAGGCAGAGTACAAATATAGTGAGATTTTAAGAGGCTGCCATTCATGTAAGCCCCCATGACACCAATTATTTTCCCAAGAAGATCTTCCTAAGAAAGATTAGGTGGTTCTATACTTCTAAAACCTCCACGCTGTTTCAATGACTTCAGTAGGCAACTGATTTTTCAATTTAGTTGTCACCACAAATGCCCTCACTTGCCTTATAAGGAAAACATTCCAATTAGTTGGGTAATTTAAGCCTCTCTGTCATCATGATCTCTTTAAGCATAACAAAATAAGTGCATATGATCTCAAGGTTTGCCTGTTCTGAGGAAAATAAACATTATAAGTCTTACTGAAAAGTATGTTTATTCAAAAATAAATGATAAAGGAACAAATGATCAGTATAAGAGCTCCATATTAAACTTACTGGTGTGTTATAGTGGGGGGTAGAAGGGAGAGAAGCAGTGAGAACTACCAATTATGTAGGGTATGGCTAATAGTATTTTGGGTCATCATCAGAGCACATAAGAGCAGTTGTATCTGAGTGAGAAATTAAATATTCACAATAGTCTATTCTCAAGCTACTCAGCTCTATCTATGCTTTCAGATATCAGTTAATTTCAATGGAATATTTGATGAACAGCCCATCAGTAGGCTGTATGTGTGACATGTACTGTGCAGCATTAAGGCACGGGATAAGTTTAATTAGCAATTACTGACATGACCAGATGACATGCATACTCTGCAGTCATCTTCTTTCTATCTGTGCTTTCAGCTTTGATATTTTACTTGTGTATGATAATGACAAAGTTATGAAAATGTTGTGACAGTCTGATTGAAGTGACTGGGACAGAGAGACAGAAAGACAGGATTTATAACAATACAGCATGTTAGTCTGTTTTCCTTTGTCTTTTAAAATACTTTTTTTCTGAAGAGATTCAGGAGAGATGCACATACTTCTCCTTTAGCATAAAACAAACAAACAAACAAACGTGACTAGTAATTCACTCATAGATATTTGTATCTGCTTGGTTTGTTATGTCATCAATTGTCTCAATTGTTTCAGTTATCGTGCAGGTATTATCTCTCAATGGCTTCCATCTTACGCTTTACCTAAAAAAGATCAGGTTTCTTTCTTTTCTGTTTTGACCTTTTGCTCTGCACAGTAGAATGTCCAGTTCTGAAGAAAAAAGAAAATAAAAAGAAAAAATGTTTAAATTTGTATTCTGCTAACAGTAAACAGATATATATAGCTTCTTTTCCATAACACTAACGGAAGAAATTATTTTTACCACTTGCATAAGAAAGTGCACAGACAGTTCTAAATCTAGATTCTAAATCTAAATTATGTTTTTAGATATCTGATGATCCATTCATAGAAAAAAAAATGAGATGAGTTTGTGGTGTGCTTGTGGTCTCAAAACAGCTGTTAGCTACACTCAGTATCCACTACTGCATAATGCACTGAAGATCCAATCACTTGTTACTTAATGTGCTTATTTCTGTCATGTTCTTTCATAGGTCTATGCTATGGTAGATTTGTTTAAAACCTTCATGTAGCAGCTCCCAAAACACATTTTTATTCTCTCCTGATATCTGATGAGGAAAAGTGTTGTCAAATCCCTGCCGAATCAATGTTATGTTGCATAGGCAATGATATAATCCTAATATGGAATAGCAAGCAGAATAATGTCCTTAAGCCTTCCTTGACCTGAAGCAAACTAACTTATTAATGAATTCATATTTCTGTCTGATGCAAGAGCTCCTCTATTTCTTTGACAATGGTCTCTGCTCTGAATACCACCATGTCTGAAGAATGTCATGAACATGATCTGTTGCCACTGTCAGGCCTTTTATGATCTACGACATCACTAAGGTTGTGATATTTGTCCTTTCCATTTATAATAAGGTTTTTTCTCTCTAAGCTACTGATATGACATAATCTACGATGCCTGTATAAAATCTGTGCCCAGCACATACCCTTGGTTTTCAGTTCCATGAGTGAGCTTCAAATACTTTCTATGACATGCCAACTTTTCCTTTGTTTTCATTATTTCTCAATACTTTTTCCTAGCACACTGAAAAAAAACGTTTGTTTCCTTGCTAAAAAATAAAGGATATTCTAAAACATGGATACATACACATAAGACTCTCAGGGGATCTATTTTTTGATACACCCTACACCAAAAGAAATCTAAATAGACTATATGTTCATTTAGTACTTCTGCATCTCTTTTTGTTTTAACAACAGGAGCAGATAGTTGCAACATACAGAAGCAGTTACTTTTTCTAATTAATAAAGATAAACCTTTGAATGAATAGTGTATTCTGTAATTTGTATAAGGAGAGTCTCCTTGAGACACCTTTGACACAACTTTGCTTTTGCTTTACGGGCTATATTTATATAAACCTGTCAAAAAGCTGCTGAGATCACTAGCCAACTTTCTAGTGATTTTGGTTTTGTTTTTTTGTTGTTGTTGTTTTTGGTTTTTTGTATTGTTTTTATTTAGTTGATATGCAATAAACCTGTGATATTTTTATGAGGAAGCAGAAAGTTAGTATCTATAGCTATATGGGAAACAAACTGCGAGGAGCTAGGAATCACTTCCCCTAATGATTTAAAATTATACCTCCAGGCTCAAGCATAAGAATTCATTCATATTTGAAGTGCCTCTCAGCATCGAGGACATCCACACGGATCTAGTAGACATGGCACTGTAGTGTAGAAGACCAACTCACTTCTGGTGTGTGGTTGGAAGCCGGAGAAGCTACTTTTAGGCATTTCAGATGGCACCAACTTCCTCTGGGTGAGCAACAGATTGAAGCCATTAGTTTGACTGTGAAAGACTGCCTAAAGGTGAGGCACAAACACCTATTTTAGTATGACCGAGTCCACCTGCAAGATCTGTTTCCCTCTATTGATAGCAATGGAGTTTAAATGACAGCTTACACTTGGCATTTATACATCTATTTTAGTTAACCCAGATTTGGCCAATACTGTCAGCTAATTCAAAATAGAATTTAGAGGTCAGCTAGTCAACTGAATGTGAAAATGTTGCAATTTGAAAGCCATAGTAGTAGAGTGAATCGAGTTCCCAAATAGTATGATCAACTATAAGCTCAACTCTGGCAATACCGGATTCATGAACAGACTGAGGGCCGTAGGTCCGGTTGCCTTCCTAGGAGCGAATCGAGTTCCCAAATAGTATACTCTACTATAAGCTTGACTCTGGCAGTATTGGACTCACGAACAGTCTGTCAACTGCAGATGCGAACGCCCCCCCCAAAACAAGCAGTCGAGTTCACAAACAGCAGGATTTATTAAAATGCAACACTTCCAAAGCAGGTTTTGGATGTCAGTATAGGAAATTCTCTACTACAGCGTGGGGTTTAGCTAGCTCTGAAGTACAAATGTGCAATCATCACTCACCCCGGAAGATGGGAGAGGGCTCTCAGTTTCGAGTCTCCTCAGGCAGTGTTCCAACCCGAGGGAAGGAAAGAGGAGGATCAGCTCATCAACTGACCCAGAAGTTACGATGGAGTCTTCCCTCTTCCTTCTGCTTCCCTTCTGCTTTTCTGCTTCTTTCTGCTGCTTTCTACTGTCCCTCTTACTAGTTTGCCTTTTATATCATTTCTTGTACATTCACGTGGAGCTTGAGTGACTCTAGTCATATTTGCTTTCGTTATTCATATATCCTGGATGTGTATCACCCCAAGCAAGCTTCTGTAATGCCAAAACTTCTGTTAGGCCCTAGGTTTTCTCTAAGTATCCCCTTTTCCAGGCCATTCTTCCACACTGAATTGCTCCAGGTGTTCCCTGGATTGTATTGATTAGTTCTCTAATAGCTGTAAGGGTAACTTAGACACCTCAGCCTCATGGAGTCACCTAAATGTAGGTGCTTTAATGTCCAAGCTCAGTGCCATTTTACACTTCTATGGAACACAATCTATCCACTCTTCTAACTTTTTCTGCAGAGAAAGCTTTTTATTATTTAATATTTTTGTAGAGGATTTTTATTGTGAACCCTGAACCATTATTAAAATCTTTAAACTTGTAATCATCTTCTTAGCCTTCTCCTGACACTGCTTGCTTTTTATAACCAGCTCTCTCAGCTGCTCAACATTTCCATCATCAAAGGACTGTTTCTTATCATCACACAACAGCTGTGTTCTGCTGTACACTCCTTCTGCATATCAGTAATAATGTGTAGCGGTCCTCCCACCAAAGAGACACCTTTTCCTTGGAGAAACTGAAAGTTGTTTTTTCTTTTATTTACCTTCATTATTAGGATGCATTTTGAAGAGCTAGATGAAGATGACAGCTGCAAAACACTATGAAGAGAAGAAAAGGAAAATAAAGAAGTTTAGAAAAGTGTAACTCCATAAAAAATAAGGATAGATAGGAACTAGTGAATTTGCCACTTAAATAGGCGGACAAAGGATTTGAAGACTGTGAAAGATGTTTTTTTTTCCCTCGGGGGCTTGTTTTCTGACTTTCATGCATTTACAGTACATAAAGCTTGGTTAATTATTGTACCCATGCACGAGAAATATGCATGGCAGCACTCTGATCTGGACATTGGTGCAACATCTCTGGAAGGCCCAGGGGCCAGCTATAGAGCTCCATATTTAATAAAGCTAGAGATGTGGAGGCAAGATGAGTCTTCATTTGGAAACAAATTATATTGTCTTAGCAAGTAGGCACAGTCAGTCTCTCTGTCCTAATTCTTGGAACTGACTTGCTTCATAATGATTACTGAGATTCTTGAAAGAAGAGTGTACATAGTTAGTAACTCTCTGTGGGAAGCAAAGGACATAACTGAAATAGAAAAGTACTAAGACTCAGAATCATTGATTTTTTTTTTTTCCAACAGGAAACTAATTTGACCTGCTAGTCTCTGCCATCTGGTGCTACTTGGTGGAGATGTAACATTATGTTTTTTTAATCCCTCTGTTCACCTTCTTCCACTTGGTACGTTTTTACTGTCTCATATGCCTGTGTTTTTGGTTTCAACACGGATGTTTTTCTTTCACAAGCTCTGAAATCCCAGATAAATGTGTTAAATATATCCAGCCCCATACATAGCGCAGGCAAGATGTGCTCTTACACACTCCACACCTTTACAGGACATGCTGACTGGAGACAAATGTCTGAGCCCTACCACCTCGTGTGCCCAGGAAAAGGGTGTAGATCCATGAATCCAAGTTTGTAGATTCACAGAAGAGATGGACAAACTCCTTGGGTACCACTATGTCACGTTTTACTTCTGAATGTACCCATGCTATTTTGAATGTTCATCAGCAATCAAGTATAATCTTATTTTTTCCCTTCCTACTGCACTTTTCTTTCCTGGGAGATAACCAAAGCAAGGTAAGAATTAAACAACTGAATCTTCCTAGAACTCTGCCTCGAGAAGCACATGGGAGGAAAAGGAATTTGCAAACCATTATCTTATAAAGCTTACAAAAATTTGTATGTATTTTAAATATATTCTAATACACAACAAATTTGTCCTCTCACAAGGAAATGTTAAGGAGACACAGACACATATGACCATAATTCACTAACTCACACGTAGCATTCTGTATGAAATTTTAGGACAAAGGAGGTGCCTCTCTGAACATGCACTTGCAGTTGAGATTAGTTTAATTTTCTATTGTACCATATGATCTCTTTTTAATGGGATCTGTTATGTAATCATTACATTTTACATCTATTGTGTACTTTCTGCTGTCCTACTTTATCCTGTCATTTCCTTTCCTCAAATTAATTAGAGGTAAGTCTTGCACAGACCTATACCATAAAGGAAAGAGACATCATCTTTTTCACAAAGATCAGACAAATCCAGAGTAGGATGAACTAAGGGTTCATCCCTAAGAGTAGCACCATTTTTCTCTTCTAGTCACAAGAAGCAGTGAGCATCTGCATTATACATTTGCTGATATCAGCAACAAGAAAGCCAAGGTGAGATATTCTTCTCTCAAAAATGAAAAACACTTTCTAATAACATGGACCTCTAGATTCAAAGTTCCAAACCTCCATAAATCTGGCTACTCTGTAGATAACACATAAATCTTACAGACTGTCCAGGGATGAATCAACAGCTTGTGCCAATTAGTCTCCTGCAGGTTTTATTCCCTGCACCAGTCTTTAGGTAATTCAAACATCAACTGCTTCAACTACTTACATGTCTAGGGGAAGAGGAAAATATTTCTAGTCTATACATCCTTAAGAGGACAAGACCCGCATTACTGCAGAAAGAAAAACATTCAGCCTATGCCACAATATGTCCTCAATAACAACTCTAGCAGTGATCTCATCTGAAAAATAGTCAAGAATTTTCTGGATAGAAATGAAAAGTCTGCTGCAAATGAATCAAATATTTCATATGCTGTTTGGTTGCAAGTGTTGAACACATGGTGCTCAAATGCATTTCTCCTCCATTGGAATGCAATAGAAACCTCAAATGTTTTGATTAAAACATCCATCTAGTTCACTGTCGCATCTTCACATGTGACTTGCAATCTGTCTTGGTCTCTTTTTAAACTTATTATGCAGCAGCAAATGAGATAGGGTTTTAAAAAATCATATGTGTGTATATCTTTCCTGTTAGAGCCACATTCTCTAGATTGTGACACAGGTGAAGACCGCAAAAGCCATTTCATGTACCTGATGGTTGGGTTCTGCCAGAAAAGAACGGGCTATGTGTGTGATGAGGCACAGCTTGCTCCCACAAGTGTTCCATACCTCCTAAAAACTGCATACAGCCACTCACCTATAAACATAAATAAAGTCTGTTGTAAGAGTTTCAGAGGTCTTCTGTCTCCTGGCACTCAGCTATTGAAGACTCCTCAATTTCCTGCTTTTTTTCTCAGGGGATGAAGGCTAGTGCTCAAACTCTGAAAAGACCAAGATTTAGCTCACATTGAAAATATGTCACATGATACCACATGTCAAAGCATTGAGCACCAAGTTCCATTCCTTGTATTGTTCCAAAAGTAGCATGAGGTAAATAAGCCATCACACTTATTCCATAATTGGCCTTGTAAGCTGACTCAGACTTACAGACTTCTGAACCCCTCTGTAGTCTGGACAGCAAAAAGAAAGCAGAAGCAACACACATATCCACGATGTCCATGCTCTGCACTGTAGGGATAAGAAAGAGAATGAGCTGTCAGCAGACCATTCTATGCTACACTCTATTGCTGTGCTTGCTAAGAAATGTAGAATTACAGCATCAGGGAAGGCTAAAATCAGTATTCACGTTCTCTGTTTTATGCAATTAGGCTACTCTTAAAGTTCTTTGAGCAGGCTGAGCGTAGCACAGAAGAAAGAAACAGATTCATATGAAGTTCACTCTCCTAATATTTATCACTGAATACAGTAACAAGCAAAGTTATTTAAGGATAATGGTGGGAACCAAGGGAAGACTACTTCAGCCTAAAATAATAGGCAACAGCGACTTACTGATTCAAATTTCAAATGGTATAATACCTTGAAGGTGACTGAATTGAGCCTTTGACATAATATTCTCTTTGTCCACTTAAACACATGGAAAGTCTAATAGTTCAATTTTATAGTTCAGTAGTTTTAAATTAAAAAATACTTTAGCCTTTTGTTCAATAACATTAACATAAAATCCTGGCAGCACTGCAAAATTAGCATCCACGGTAATCGGCAGCTTAAGCCAGCTACTTAGAATGTCTCTACACAATGTTATTACTTCCTCCATTTAAGATTATATTTTCCAGATTCCTTGCATAAAAAGGCATGGCAGTTCTGCTATCACTTTGCTTAGGCAGAGGTGTTGTTTCAAATACAATGTCAATACTTTCTGGTCAAAAGGAATACTGGACCTAACTAAACACAATATTAGCTGAATACAACAGTATATAGAAAATAACCAGACCTGGAAAAAATTCTCTGTACATATGTATGTAAAATATGTATGTACATATTTTTGAAAGCAGACAAAACCTTTTGAGTATCAGTAGTTTAAAAAAGCTTACTATTATTACATTGTTGAAATGTTTTCCTGCTCACCTAGCAATTTCTGTCAGGCTTTTTAATTATATAGAACAAGTTAATAATTGTTGTTTATGTTATACGTAAAATCAGAAGGAATAGCTGTTGCCAATGTTGCCTAAAAACATATGGAGTAAAGACCCCTTCTGAGTTGCTTTTAGCTTGGGTAACCATCTATATCATTCATTTTCAGGGAAGGAGAGTGGATGCTAGATCCAGAGTTTGTGAATGTGTGTGTGGGTGGTGGTGGTGTTTTCCTCCTGAGAGCCACAGGAAGGAGGAGATCAATTTCAAGAATTAATTATTGGAGTGCAGAGGATTGCCAGTACTAAATTTTCAGCACCATACTGATAAGGTCTAGCTCTTTGGATCAGGAATCCACAAGAACCACATACTTTGTGAAATGTGTGAGATGTTTTAAAGGAAGTACAAATGATTTGTCTAAGTTAAAATCCTTTACAACTTTCACAAGAAAAACTGTAGAAGCTAGGTGTAGAAAAATCTATAGATTCTAAGAATGACTTCATGATTCTTTGAGGTAATTCAAATAAGATCTGCCATAGAGAGCACTTCCTTGATTGTATAATGAAAAAAGCATAGATCAATTAGTCAAGTGGATTAAGTGTTTTAATTAAAAGGGGATTACCCAGACAGAAATATTTTAAATCATTTATGCTGATATCCATAAATATTTACCTAGGACAGGTATATGTGCTAGCTTCTAAATTGTAGAGCTGTCATGGACTTTTTCTGACCACATATTACTTAGCATATGTCAACTGTCAGAAAATGGGGTTACAAACATGTTTGATACTCTGCTGCAAAGAAGCACAACTCTTACACACACTCAAGTAGAAACGCTTCCACATGAAACAGGTTCAGTCCTTGGTTAGAAAAGAAGTCATTCTGTATGAAGAAGTCTATCAGTTCGGCTGCAGTCTTTTTTAGTCAGGTCTCACATATTTTTCCACCTTTTCACACTTTCTGTAAGAAAAAAAAATACTCATTTTGCATATACCCTTGGCTCAGTTCTTCTAGTTTATTAGACAGTAACCCTTGTGCTAAAGGTATCCTAAAATTCCCACAGAGTCAATTCAATATCTGCCAGGAAACTTGGACAGGAACCATTCATCCCCTCCCAGTTTCTAGCTCCTTGCAACACAGCAAGGAATCTGTCAGTCACATACATCAGTAACACAGCATAGTTTGCCTGCTTCTCAGAAATATTTCTTTGAACTGCAAAAGGTTTCGAATGTCATAATTGCCTTGATGCAAGAAAATCCAGTATTTGGCATGACAGAATCAAGCTTAAAAAAAATCTTATATATGTGGGAAAGCACATCAGTTCCGCTTTCCAAGGAAAATGCTGATATTAGATACCGTAGAACAGATATTGTAAAAACACGCCTGGCCCTGCAGACCTAAGAAACTCAACATGCAAAATGGATTTAATTTCATGTAACAAATGCTTCAAAATGCCTTGATTGGATCCACAGTTTAAAGGAGTAATGTCAATAGCCAGCAAATCATATAGCTCTAGTGGGTCACCTACTGTTCTGTTGAGAACATTCAGATAACAGTATACTTGACACAGAAGAGTCATTACTGAAGACAAACAGACAAATGGTAATCGTTAAGTCTAACCCTGAAAACAAACTTTATTTTGTTTCTATGAAGGTAACATTCTCCCACGGGAGGTGTTTAATATGACAAGAGAATTTCAAAGACCACCAGTCCAGCATTAGAAAGTCAAGAAAGCCAAACTTGACAACCTCATTACAGCAGTGTTCTGGAAATCAGTTGTTGGTGATCATGAGAGTGTTAAGCTACATTTTACCTCAACTTTCCAGAATCATGCTTTCATGCACTAATGTTACTCTTTCTTCCTAAAATTGAGTGTTTCTTTTCTCTCCTTAAGTTACATTTTCCTCCCTTTAGTACACTGAGTACTCAGTTTATCAGGAGACTTCACCTTACATACCATGGTACAGTGCCTTCATACTTCTTATATATTCCAATCAAATGTAATTTACGTAAAATGGAAATTCCATTTTAGCTTTTAGGAGCGGAGAATGAAATATTTTGCCAGAAGTGAGATTGCCAGGCCACAATTCATTGCCAAAAAAGTAACCAATGTACTACTCAAGTAAACTGCTATACTTGATCTTGAAATCAAAGGAAATCTGATTTCATTTAATACATACATAAGCACAAATAAAGGAGCACACCGTTGTTAAGGAGTGTACCTAAACAAACACAGAAAATGCAGATTAAACATATATCCTGAAAAGATGAGATAGAAATGGCTTATTTTTAAATGACTCTCACAACTGAACTTGACAAAGCTTTATATTTCTCACCACTTTCCTATATTAAAGTTAATTGCCTTAAAATAACACCACCTATCAATAGAAAGAATGGCAGCATTAAAAGACTAAACTCTTCTGCTGTAAGCCAGACAGGTCAATATTTTCATACTTATTAGGATGCTGGCTAAAATTTAATACAAGATACGTTATGAGCACATATATCCTGTGCTTGCAAGAGTGAAGAAAATAGATTCACTGATCTCTGACTTCTGTGATTAATTGATTCCTTTAGAGAAAGTAAATATATTTATCACATTTGTGCTTCAAGGCTCCTAAAAGAGATTGTCATATCATTATAATGGATACGGGGATGTACAAGTAAGTACACTGTGCTCTGATTTTGCACATCATCAGAACAAGACTAGAGAGGGAAGATTAATCTAAGACTAGCAGGTGAAAATGATGAGCTGCTGGAAGCACACACCTCCCCATTCACCTAAGTGGCACACACACTTCTTATATGCAAAATGCAGCAGTGGGTATTTTGTAATACTCAAGCACCAAGAGTGCGCAAAATGGGAAGATGCAGCTTCAGTCAGGGCCTATGTCCATCCTCATATGAGATTGGTCAAAGCAAAACCAACTTAATATTCATAAAATCTCAGGTATAAAAAGAGCAAACAAGACAGAACTTTAGCATTTCACTAAAACACAGATTATAGCTGACCAGCAGAGAATTATTGTCTACATACTTGTGATCAGTACTGTTGGTTTAACAGGAATTCCCAGTATTCAGAATTTTAGAAATATGTAACATTCAGAAAGCTTCAAGCAAATTAAATACACAGACATTTCATATATATATTTAATCAAACTTGTTTTTCTTACTTTGATATTGCAAAGCTACCAACCATCTCAAATAGGCAGCATTGTGTGAATGTACATATATGCACATGAAATGGGAGTCGTCTGGCCATATTTAGACAACTCGGGGGGGGGATATCTAAATACATCATTTTACATTGCCACGCAGAGTGCAGAGAAAAATAAGGAACTGCCCCCAGCTCCCCATAGCAATTAAACACAAGCTAAAGCAGTTATCAAAGTCAGGTTAGGTGAATCACCCTCTAAGAATACCCTTGTCTCTCCATACAAAGAAAGCATAGGGAGACTAGTTAAGCCTTTTCACACAGTTTTCAACAACTAAAAATAAGTGAGACAAAATCCACTCACATAGCTCTATAACGGGGATATTTTTGTTTGCAGAAATGCAGAGCAGAGAGCAGACCCTAGGCATGATGCACACTGGAAAGTATCAATCACGTGGACAGCAGCCGCCCTTCCAGAACTACTTTCCAGGGTCCTGCTCAGCTTCACATAACCAAACGTTTTAACTGCTGAATGGAAAACTGTTAAAATGTTATTTATTGGAACAGACTGTGATATAATGCGATCATAAAAACCTCCACATAAGAGAAATTCCTTATTTGTCATTTGAATTTGCACGAATTAAAGGAACACACAAAATTAATAGCTTTAAACTTGAGTCCCCATGATGGACAATCTCCCTCTTTGAGAGAAAACTTAAACAGATGTTTAATATTAGATCTGTACTTAAATTCTATTGAGATCAAGGGGATTTAAATGCATGCTTAAATTTAGGCTTGTGCATAAGGTCTTCCTGAATGGGAATTGATTTGGTATATACTGAAGAGCTTTTCTGAACTGTGGCCTTAGAGATTAACTTAATATGTTTTCAGCTGGCTAACCATAGGCACCCTAGTGGGAAAATTTAGTCATAACCTTTATCTTGGTTCAGTTTAATGCATGTTGTTTATCGCCTTACTGGATTCACACTGTTCTTCTGAAACTCCATTTCAGAAATCTTTGGGGGTTTTTATTTTGGATTTCTTTTTAATAACTGTGGTCACTTTTTGCATTCAGGCAAAGCATCTGAGGATTGAAATTTATTCCAACTGAGGAACAACTGAAGCTTTTCCTCCATTGCAGTTTCACATAGCTTTCCCATTCTGAATAGAAGCATAACACTTAGCCTTGCTTTCCTCCACCATGCTCCAAGGAACACTGTTCACTTTTTCTCTAGGAATTTTGTATGTACGTTTTGATGCGTGAGTTATTAAGGTTTACTTGTTGACTATAGTTGCATATGCTGCTGTTATTTCCTTCCCTACTTCACATTCAACATCTTGACGTATCCAAAAAGTACTGAGTGTCACCTTTTAAAAGAGCAGCTAGCCCTGAATCACGGTCCTTAAGTTATATTTTAAAAAGAGAGCAATATATAAGAAAGCAGAAATTGTACAATTGGAGACACTCATCAATACAAGAAAAATGTGCTGTTGACTACATAAACTATCTGTACTTCATGCACAATTCTAGAAATCTGGTGACTTATTCAAGTGTAAAATACCATATAGAGTCAACTTTTTTAAACTTACTAAAATAAGATATAGGTGCACTCTAATCTCAAGAGAACATCTCTATTGCAAATGAAGGAGACATCTTTAGCAATATCTGCTACAGTACTTCAATGACAAGCCTGTTGTTTTTCTTCTACTTATCCCTCTGAGTAGCAACTAGAATTCTTTCTGATGCATAACTACAGCTATTTACTAAATTTGGATAAGAGACTGGTCAAATTAAATCTATGTGAATGCCTTGCAAGCCTCAAGGTTTGCATGTTAAGACACTCTACCTATACAATTTTCACTGAGGATGCCACACAATATCATTTGGGATGACTCTGAGCTAAAGTTTAATTTTGGAAAATAAGCTTGGTAGGTACTTGAGTCCTGCATAAACTGTTAGGATTTGATATAAGCAAGTTTTTAAGGTTATACATAAAAGATTTTTGCAAATTAATAACAGAATATTAGAATTTGATCCAAAACCTGCCAATCAAGGAGATCTCTTTCTTCTAGCATGCTCACAGAAATTTGAATGAGGATGTTAAAACAGTGACTTTTAGAGGTGGCACACTCTTTAGTGCAGTAAAAAGCATGAAAAAATAAATATTTAGAGGGTGTTTTATGGAGATAAGAACTACTGAAGTTAAGCAGAAACATCATAATCTGGGTCTTTAGGAGAGGATTACAGATCTAGTGAAGTAATAGGCATCCAAAGGCTAAGTAGGTGTATGTATACAATAATTGTCACTTTCAAAGCATCTTAAAACCTCAGATCCTACCTTTAAGTTCATTTTCATCTTAAGAGAACAGCTTGAGCATTACATTGTATATTGCAAATGAAGGAGATATCTTTAGAAGTATTTCCTATGTCACACCTAGTCTTTAGCTAGCCTTATTGTACCGGTATGACCTCTTGTTCCCCCACCCTGCTCTAAAACAGATCCTTCTTTACTTAATATTATAAAGGTATTCATAATATATTAGTTCTGAGTTACTGGAAGATTACATAAACCATAATATGCAGTGATCTTAATTCTTTTAATAGAGAAATACAAATATGCTGAAATTACACATGTTCTATTTTTTTCTAGGATATGTATTTTCTAGCATGTTTCTGTTTAAATATAATTGATGAAAAATTTACACAATAGATGTGAATCTGATCTTCTTATATGATCACTTGTATGATCACTGATCTATACAGTTATTAGGATAAGGTTAAGCTACTAACATATAAGAGTCATTTTCATTGGAACATGCTGAAGTGCCTTTTATAAACACAGATTACTTCTCTTTTCCTTGTCCTTTATACTGAAAATCTTTGCAGAACTAAAAGGGTGACTGAATTCATACAGAATATGCAATAGCAGGGTGAACTATTAGATAAATGAACCATATTTTTCCTTGATGAATAGATAGGATTCATGTAATAGAAAATTTAAACTGTTAAAAAATCCAATAATATAACCACTGAAGGTGATGAAGTTGAAAGCCTATTCCTTCAATGACATTCCAACTAAAGATAAGATGATACACTGCATATTTACCAGCCCACCTTGTGTATTTTAAATGTGTGTCATGTCCTGTATTCACAAAAAAGGCACTTACAGAAAGAAAGAAACTATAAGGAAATGCAAATATAATCCTTAAGAAGAAACCAAAACAGAAGTAACCAAAAGAATGGAAAATAATTTTATACTTTGAACTGCACTGTCCTCAACAATCAGCTTAAATTTCCTCCTGCACCGTTAAAATAAATTAAAATACTATCACCCTAACGGCCTTCTGGTCCAGTCAGCCAGGCTTGAGTGCATTTATGCCTTTAATTAAGTATGGATAGATAATGTCCTTTGTTCTTTTCCTGATGTGTTTGACACCTGCTGTCTTTATAATCAGGGAAATGAGTCAGGAAGTTCCAGCAGAGAGGCTTTTAGTCAGAAGTAACACCTGGGTCCCAGCTAGGCCCATGCTTCACGTAATGCCGGCCTGCATAGACGATAGCAGACAAAATGCTGAACAAGTGGCAAGCTTTCAACTTCAGATATAACATAGGCTCCACAGGTTGCTCTTGAAATCAATGGTAAAACTCGACCCATATGCTAACCCCTTCTTTTGCTAAAGTGTTTCCTTTCCTTTTAGGGTAATTTATGAGGGAAATGTTGTTGTATTCAAGTTGAAGCACAAAACCATGGCCAAATCTACCAGGTTTTGCAGCCAGGTCTGTCACAATTCCTTCCAATGTGATGCTTGCCAAAATCACCATTTTTGTGGCTTGTCTTCCCTCCAAAGTTATCTTGAGTTATAATCGTCACTACCTCAAGTCTCGTCCACATAGTAAAAGCCTTTTGCTTAGTGAGCTAATGCTTTTAACACAAACCCAAAGAATAACACGACGGATCTTTAGGACAGACACAGATTAGTTCTGCCTGACTGTTTTTCACAGAAATCCCACATTTACCCTGCGAATTCAGGTAGGTTGGACAAGTCACAGCCATAGCTCAAGGGAAAAAAAAACTCGTAGACTCTGTTTACTCACAACTACCCAGTTTATGGCTCTGGAAAGATCAGTGTGACTTACCCAACAGTATTCAGAGGGTATAGGGACTGTGTGAAGATGGGTGGGGTTTCACACTTATATTATTTTCACTCAGATTAATTTTACTGAAGAACTATTCAGTTGTAAGTGAACCCAAACTGACTCCAATAAACATATAAACAGATACAGATTTAACTCCTGAACACAGGACAACTACCCCATGAAAGAGATCATAATGAGAAAATGGTCCCGTCCGGAAGTGATAGGTCCAAAGCTCATCCTATTTTATAAAATTTTGTATTTCCTCGTATTTTCTCTTAGTCCTGTCCATCCTGCCTCACACGAGCAAGTAAAATCTTTTGTTGCCCATTCTCACAGACTCATTGAGACAGGACATCTGAGCCTTTGGCGCTGCCAAAGGTCTTGTGTTGACTCTGCCCTGGATCTTTCCTCACAGATTCAAATGTCAGTCCTGTTCCTTCAGCCTACATCTGAGTTATTCCCTCTCCTTCATGTGGTCCAACCCTCCATGATGGCCTCCTTTGGCTTTGAAGGAAACCTCCATTGCACGTCCTATCTTTCCACTGGCAGCTAGAGAGAGAAGAAGGGAATGAAAGAGGCCATAGGCCACAGAAAGTAATGCAAAACAGACTGAGCAGCTCAAAACTGCTGGACTCTCTCTAGTCATTCCTACCCTTTCCTCCTTTTCCCTCCAAAGTATTACCTGATTTAGAGCATCCTCAATTAGCTGCTAGACTGCTAAGGAAAGGGCAAGCAATGTGGGGAGCTGATCAGAGGACAGGGCTAAAGTTTAGCTAAAGAGGTAAGGGTTTTTTTTTTTCTCTTAAAGCATTCAACTTCAGCACAAAGTCCCACCATTCACAAAAAGTCTACAAGCTGGCAACCATGACTGCTTCACACGTTATGCCTAAGGTTCAATTATTGTTTAGAAAATATTTAGAGAAAACTGTCTTAGAGAAGACATAGCTCCACACGAGTGGTGTCATCAGAGCCTAGTCTGCAGTTTGCAGTGTTGCTTTGCTTAATTTAGACCCATGTGCTGTCTCATTCCACACTGGGTTTTGATATTCGCAGTATATTTTCACTTCTCATCAGCATGGAAAAACAGTAAAAAAGAAAGACTGCTAGTGAGAGAATTCTTTTGAGAATAGAGTCAAATCACGGGTCTGAACCAGGCAAAGCAGGGTACAAGTATCAGTGTAACAAGTGTGAGTATAGCACTAATCATTTGCAAGAAAGAACAAAATAGAAAATCAGATTTTTTAAAGTAAAGGTTAACAGTGGTTCAACATATATTTAATTGTGAACAATATCCTAACATGTTGTTTGCACACAGCACTTTTCAGTGCCTTTCACGGATATTAACTGATTAGCTATTACAGTATTGCAAGCACTACAGAACTATCTCATTTTCTTCAGAGCTGTGGAGAAAGAGGGAGAGAAGGTTAATATGACAGAAAAATAACATGTTAGAGCCAGATTTAGAATTATTACATTTCCACTTCATGCTTCTATGCTCCAGTCTGTATATTATGGTTTTCCTTGTAAAAAGGAAAGTTGAGATAGTAACTTAATATAGTTATAATAAAATGATACTATTCTACTGCTTTTTTTTTTTTAAGATGTAACACATTTTTCAGTAATATTTGCAGTGTAGTTCGCCTCCTTCCCCTAGCTTCCTTATTTTCTCCTAATTCACACAGAACTCTATGAACATCTTGGGCAGCAGTGAGCATGCACTGCAAACAGAGGGTTGTCAGTAATTGGTTGTATTTTCTTACTCATCAATTACTCTTTTAAAACAGCATTTCATTTATTTTTGGTGTTTGAAAAAATTATGTACTTGTTCACCCCTTCTCAGCTCTAGATGAACCGGCATCACTTCATGTGTGCAATATTCTCCAGTTATTCCACTTTAAAACGCAATCTCTGCTTGTCACGGCTTTCTGGATTGCCCCACTGAAATACGGCAGCTTTAGGAAACTGCTGTAATGTTACAATGCCACCATCTGGTTACAGCCTGGGCTCTGATCTCGCAGGTGGTGAAGAGTATGGTCTCCAAATAAAATCAGCAAGGCACCACTGATGATAGAGGGTGGATATCAAACATCTGTATGCACCAAATTGGTCTTGTTTATTAAGGGATTTTGATTAGCTAGAAATTGAGAGCAGGATTAAAGAGCAAGGAAAGCATCTGTTTTTCCTGTCTTCCTGTTTATTTGCCATATCACGAGGCTGTGACCTTAATAACTCATATGTTATATGTGCAATCCTGCACAGCATTTCAAGGGCAGTTTATATGTGCCGTTGGCCCTGGGAGACGTGTCGCAGGGGCTGGGGGCTGGCACCCAGCACGCCCCTCCTCCAAAGGGCAGACCTCCCTTTGGGGAGGACAAGCAGAGCCAGGCCCCCCACTAACAATATCCTACGCTGAAAGCTGCCAACATTTATTGAGGAAATTCCGAACGTTTTAACCACCGTAAACTTCCTTTTGATATAATATCACAGGAAGTAATGTCATTCTTCTTGGTGCAAAATAAAAATGCCTTCTTGCTCTGCAAACATCTGAGCAAGAGGGAAAGAGCATGGGAATGTGAAGTGAAAGAAAGTCAAGACAAATACCAAGCTATATAATCTTTGAATATCAGTCACAGCCAAAAGGGGTGTCTGTTAGCATCTAAACGTGACTAGCTGAAAACTGCTTTACATATGGTGAATACACAGAGCGCTGCAGCATTTCTGCTCAGCTTCTTGCATTACCATAAAGCGCTAGTTGGGTAGGGAATGCCAAGCAGCCACATTTTACTTCTTGCAGCAGAGAGGAAAGACATCAAACTAGCTTGAAAGCATATATTCTAATTTGTTTCTGCACTGCTATTCTGAGTGCTGATCTTAAATCAAAACCATTCTGGGCTGCTTAAACTGATTTCTTCTGAATGCCAAAATAATGAGTGCTACAATGGAATAAGCAGCAGGAGCCAGTCATAAGTTAAAGGGCAGCCTCTCTAACTCTCTTATAGCTACTCATTCGGCTAAACTGATCAGAGCAGTGATGTAAAGAATATAAAGAGAAATGAAAGAGTTAAAAGGGTTGTCTCAGAAAAAAATACATTTTAAAATAAATTTTGGAAAGCTAAGTCATAAAACCAGCTGCTCTTGAGAATCATCAAGGCATTATTATTTGTATTCCATATTTTTAATGGTGTGGAAATTAGTCTAGAGAGCAGAGCATATGCCAGGGCCTGGCATATGGTATAACATGACTTGGAAATTACATCAAAAGCAAAGTAAAAACAGGAGATGAAGAGAAAGAATTTGATTCAGTTTCATATCTAAGAAGATGATTAGGGATCTAGCTGAATTTCTGTAATTAAAAATATATTACAAAATCAGCAAAACATATACTTGCATCTCAAATACTAGCAAGCAGCTGGCAAATCTTGCCCTAGGACCCTTCTGGTACATGCTAGAGCTTTAGCAATTGCTAAAATTCTGTACTTAAGATTGTGATAGTGGGAAACTTGACAGTGACTCAGAAGGAAACATAAAGCGATGGATGGTAATACTTTTTAACATGAATTCAACCACAGCTTAAAAGGTGAGGAGTTGTCTTGACATATCCTGGAAATGTGATTTGTCATTGCTTTGCAGCTTATGCAAACACTGGGATCTCAGTAACAAAGGCATAAAAATGCAACTTTTTTTTTTTTTTTAATGTGACAGTTTGCACTGTACAAATAAGAATATCTGGGCCAGTCATATCTGGAACAAATGGATATGTCAGGCTCATACCTATCGCGTTACAACATATGCCACCTGAGCTTTTCTTTTACTGTTGCTGAGACCTTCCTACTCCCTCTCCCAGTGACCTGCAGGAGCACTGTGCAAGTGGTTCATGAGTTGCCCCAAGGACATGTGCAGGAATACCTTTGCTTTGGGAATGAGTCCTGTTGGGAACCGGTGGTGTCATCGAACTGTTCCTGAAGTCTGCTCACAAGAGTGCCTTTCTTCTAGGCAACTTTAGATTAGATGTTTTGATAAGGTTCCCACCTTAGACCCATCTTTCTTGAGATTGTCCCTGCCACCTGACCAGCACACTTCCATGTACTGAGTCTCCTTCTCTGGAGATCTTCAAAATCTGCCTCGATGTGACCCTGTGCTACATGCTCTAGGTGTCCCTGCTTGAGCAGAGGGGTTGGACTAGATCTTTAGAGGCCCCTTCCAACCTCAACCATTCCGTGGTTCTGTGATTCTGTGATACCTGTGTGGGAATCCTTATTCCTAGGCATCTTGTGTTATTGAATGCATATAAAAAGGAAGTGAAATCAGAATCTACAGAAAAATACTCTAATTGTACTTTAAGAAACATTGTTAATATGATTGTTTCTCCGTTAAAAATTTCTGAGGAAACAATCTAATTGCTTAATGCAGGCAGGCACACTACACTCATGATACCCTAAAACCTTCAGCTGCCTTTCTAGAGGGACACAGGTATCCCATATGTCTTGCATGACATCAGCCAGCTGACATGTGGCTAGCTCAGACAGAAAATAGAAGCCTATCCTTAGGCAACTGAATAAAGTCCTGAATATTCCAGAAAATAAAGTTCCTAGGGTGCATTCATGGGCAAGTAGTGTATTCAGAAGACATCATTATGTTGTTTTTTGAATTTTTAATTTAGAAAAAATCCAAACCAACATTTTTATGCTCTACAAAGTTTGGATGGTTTAATTACTTTCATGCAGCTTTATTTGGGATGAGAAGACAAAATGCTGTAGTAGAAGATTCCATTCACATCATTCTGGGACCAAATACAGTCATAGAACACAAAAATATAGAATCCAACTACTAGGAATAATCGCAAATGATTACTATTTACAGACTATTCATCAGCATAGACTTCATCAAGACAGTTACCAAAGCTTTCACTTGGAATAAGAGGTTGAATTGTGGCATTTCTGATGACAGAAACACTCTACTTTCAAGTTCTTTTCATGCTGCAAACAAAAGCCTTATTTTCTGCTTTCTGGATTTCTCTATTGTCCTAAATATTTGTTTTGCAGACTATATTTTTCTTGCATTCTTTTCCTCTCATTACAGTTTTCTTCTGTATTTCTAATATCCTTCTCTGCAGGTATCTCTGCATTACTTAACTGACACTACTTTTTGTAATACCTCTCAGATCAGTACATAAAGAGTTTTACTATCCAAGCATTTTATATTCTTCTGCTATTATTAAGTCTTTGTTAAACAGCCTGGGAAAAGCTTACTAAACAATAATACTAAGTCACATAAAGGCTTACTAAAATCACCCACATAATTAGGGACTCCATAGAGCAGCTACATCCTGAAAAATACATAGTGCTTACTACATGGCATTCGCTAGATATTCTTCCATCACAAGTGCCATTAATCATTATATAACTTACTTTAAAACTGATTGAAATGAGAGGAATGTGAAGATGTTCAAATTTCCTATGATTTTTATTAATGTATGAAGCAGTGTATTATGAGATCTTTTTGAATGATTCACCACAACCTAAATAATGCAGCTACTTTTTCACATCAAATAAGTCTACATTCTTTCACATAATATATTGTAATGCACATGTTAATATTCTGTTATGCAGACGTTAATAGGTCTGTCGTCTCTAAATAGGTAGGGCAGGAACACCACTCATGGATATGCCTGCTGAACTGGAGGAAACATAGAAATCCAGTGATGGAGTTTTTCAGTGTACAACCAATACACAGGATCACAAAATCACAGAACCACAGAATGGTTGAGGTTGGAAGGGACCTCTGGAGATGATCTAGTCCAACTCTCCTGCTCAAGCAGGGACACCCAGAGCACGTGGCACAGGGTGGCATCCAGGCGGGTTTGGAAGATCTCCAGAGAAGGAGACTCCACAGTTTCTCTGGGCAGCCTGTTCCAGGGCTCTGTCACCCTCACAGGAAAGAAGTTCTTTTTCCTTTTATGGAGATTAAACTCCTTATGTTTCAACTTGTACCCATTATTCCTCATCCTGTCACTGGCCCCCACAGAGAAGAGCCTGGCCCCATCCTCCCTATAATCACCTCTCAGGTACTTGAGCATGTTGATCAAATCTCCTCCAGACTAAACAGGCCCAGCTCGCTTAGTCTTTCCTCATATGATAGATGCTCCAGTCTCTTAATCATCTTTGTGGCTCTCTGCTGGACCCTCTCTAGAAGCTCCACATCCCTCTTGTACTGGGCAGCCCAGAACTGTCCCCAGTACTCCAGGTGCAGCCTCACCAGAGCTGAGGTGAGGGAGATGATCACCTCCCTTGACCTGCTGGCAATGCTTCTCCTGATGCAGCCAGAATCCCTTGGTCATGAGGGCACATTGCTGCCTCATGGTTAACTTGTTGTCAACCAGGACTCCCAAATCCCTCTCTGCAGAGCTGCTTTCCAGCAGGTCAACCCCTAA
>JAWLRI010000001.1:13880575-13894267 GCA_034781795.1 Crypturellus tataupa
GAGGTTCCTCTCTGCCCAACTCTCCATCCTGTCTAGGTCTCTCTGAATGGCAGCACAGCCCTCGGGAGTGTCGGCCATACCTTCTTGTTTGGTGTCATCTGCAGACTTGCTGAGGGTGCCCTCTGTGCCCTCATCCAAGTCATTGATGAACAAGTTGAAGAGCACTGGGGCCCAGTACTGACACTTGTGGGACACCACTGGCCACAGGCCTCCAACCAGACTCAGCCCCATTTATCACCACCCTCAGGGCTCTGCCATTCAACCAGTCCTCAATCCACTTCACCATCCACTCGTCCAGTCAATATTGTCCAGTCCTTGTATCAATACAAGGCTGAATGTAACATGAGTCCCTAGTCAGAGGCAGCAGCCTGAGGAACAGCCATGGAGATGGAGGCAGGTAGCAGGTAGCTAAAAACAGGATCAATAACAGCTGATAGCTGAGCATCAGAGTCAGAGAACAGCAAGCAACATGCACCAGGCAAATAAAGTGTATTGATGAGGGTCCTTCCAGGAAAAAGGTGACCTGGTGTGACAAGAGAGCCAGAAGCTGTGGCACCAAACAGCACCTGAGCAATACCTTGAAAACATCCTCCCGCTGTGATCTGGAAACCCATGGAATCACCCCCTTCACATCCTCCCACGGCTGTGCACACGTCAGAACCAAAAGACCAAAGGAAGCAAGATCACGGCAGGACTCACATCTAGTCAATTCACCCAGAAAAGTCTTTATAAAAGCAGGAGCAGGAATGAGAAGTAACATAGGAGGAAGTTATTAATGCTCTATACCTTATGTGCTAACTTTTTTATTTTCTATTACTGTCTTGCTCACAGATTGTCTACTTTCCACCAGTCAGCTCCCCAATGACAAGCTTTATAGGTTTTAATTGCTATAATATAGATTTTCTCAGCTTGCACTTTGTTGAGTGCTAGTATTTAGAATAGCAAAATAGTGGTAGACAAATATCTGCACATACCTACCTCAACGCATGCACAGAAATATATGGGGAAACACAAAACAGGGAAATCAAGTACATCAATGGTATTTCATAGCTTCACTAATTTTTATTTGATGGAAAATGATATGGTAGAGCCTCTGTGGTAAGTATATTACCTGCCCAATCTAGAGCTCTTAATAAAGTAAATGAAAAATTCTCATCATTTATAGAAAAAAAAAATAGATCCAAGCCTAGCTCTCAATTTACTTAGTGTCTCAAAAAGCTATCATAAATTTCTTCCTCCTCTGTTTAAAAGGCTATTTTGTGAAACTACCTCTATAAGAATATACAAAAATATATTTATTCAAATATTACAGACCTGGATAAAGTCCCTATCCATTTAATTATCTATTTTCAAATTGGACCCAAATCTTTTAGTTATTCTGTCATGGGTAGGCCCCCATATCGATACAGAATAACATGAAACACTAGAGGCTTATTACAAAAAGCAAAAAATCTCCTCTTCTGTAAATTCAAGGAATTTTTTTTTTCTTTTTTAAAATGTATCGTGGAAAAATATGTTCTGATGTCTTTTAATGGCAATTGTACTTTTATTATTCAGGAAGCATATACTGCTACAGTACTTAACAGAATTTCTGTCCACTACAAGACAATAAAGATAGCAGATGTGGAGGCACAAGACCCAGAGACCTCTACCAATTAAAGGTCAAAATCTTCCTCTCCTCGCAGAATGCAGCATTCGGGACTGAGGTCTTGTGTATATTTGTCAACATGTTCAGTCAGAAAGATACGACAACAAATAGGTGGTCAAAAGCTGTCAGGGTCAAACTAAGCTTGATAGAGTGCCCTAGGTCACCTCTGCAATTTCAATGGCAGAATTCACCCTGGTGTCAGTTTGTATTGCAGTCAGATAGTACATGGCACACAACAGAACTATATTCCTCCCATAATTGCTTCTTTGACCTTCTTGTTAACCAAACATTTTCATTAGAAATATGTACCACGCTATCACATTCCAAGGCAATATAACAGCTGCCTACTCACTAATTTGTAGTATTGAACACCTCTCTTCACAGCCAGAGAATACATGATTAAGATTGTACTAAAAATTTCAACTGAAGTAAGCAAAAATGTAAGAAAATAATAAGCCAAACCAAAGGAAGGAGAGCAATACTTCAGATTTTAGTGTTTTTGGGATAAAATATGGACAAATCTTATTTTTACAGCTTACAAAGAGCTTTGATGGCTTGGAGCTTGCAGCTAGACAAAAAAAAAAGGGAAATGATCGGGTAGACAGTTAAAAATATTTTAGTCAAATGAATATTTTTCACTTCTAGGAAAAACTGAACACCTTTTACTGAACATGCACTTTTTAACCTGCTCATAGATGCAGCTACTAAAAAGAAAGCCCCTGGCTAATAGTTTGAATTTCTTTGACGCAGTTTACTAATTGTCCCAGTGAACAGTTTCAGAGAAAGCTTGGACTCATAAAGCATTCCGGGCTGAAGCTGTTTTGTCCAAGGAGACTCCAAAATCCAAAGAATTCACAGAGCTGAATCCTGATCTTCAACAGGTTCCACAGCAAGTTAGAAACAAGCTGTCACAGTACTCTGTATCCAGCTTTCTGTTTAACTGATCTTCCACTGTCTCCATTCGTATGCCCTCTTTTTTCTTTTTTTTACTTAGCTGCTTACTTTACTTTTCCTTTTTATATAATTTTCCTTTATAGCAGAGGTAATTTTTTTCTGAACCAAATTCCAAGTTTCCACCCATCTCTCTCTTTTCTGTTTGCTAGGTAACATTAGATAACTTCAGCTTAATAACTTTAAAGTAATAACACTGCACATTTTTAATGAGAAAATAAGTCTCTTTCACTCACACATGCAAGAGTATGCATAAGGTAATGAATAAAATTATAAAATTTATTTTTACTCACCTTTTGTAGAAAAGAACATCTATTTGGGAATAATTTTATTAGAAGGTAAAATATATGATTTAAAGTAAGCCTTTTATGAGCCTTCATATATTAGTAATTGTACTGACAAGAAATGTAGTTCAGCAACTTCAATTTTCAACATACAATATTATATGCAAACATTTGATCGTAGGGCTGGAGCTTTTTTACCCTCAAGTTCATCATATAATTTGTACATGTTTTTCTGCTATTCAGCATTTTTTCTTTGTTTCATTGCCAATCGCACTTTGTAAAGATTGCCGTATTTCACTTGGTTGCGCTATTGCAAATATTTTAAGACTTCTGCTCCACAGAATGCATGTTTCATTTAGAACATGCATGTAAGGTAACAAAGGGAAATACATTTATCCTTGGAGTGGAAGGAGTAAGAAGCGCAGCAGAGGTTTTCCCCACTGGAAGCCAAGCATTTGACTCAAGGCTGTAAAGATCTAGTGTTTCATGCACACTAACAGAAGCATTCCTCGAATTTTTTATTCCTATATTTATGGCAGCATCCTCATGGGACAGGCCCAGGGCTAGAAACAGTTGTTCTGCAGGACATCACAGCAGTGGGAGGAAGTGCAAAAAGCTGCTAGATCCTGTTGAAAGCCTTGAACCGTTGTGCTGCTGTGACCCAACTACACAACTCTCTGTTTGCTGTGGTGACCTCATTATTCCATGCACAGTGAAGAAAATATTTTAGCAACCCTGCTTTACAGCCACAAGGGATATTTTATTAATTTCCTTTGTGTAAAATGTTTACCTCTGTGCCTTCACAAATTGCTTTCTTGGCCCTAGGAACTTTTGCAATTTTAATGAAGGAGCTCTATCTATCTATCTGTCTAAGTTCTTGCATTGTCTTTTTGCAGATCCTAAAGAAAAAATAAGGAACGGTAAACACTTTCATTATTTCCCTTTATGAAAAGCTTGTACTGTTGGGATGTTCTTTTAGTTACTGTTTTACACATGATAAACACTGAATCTCAAGCTGTGGGTAACAGACCTTGGTATTGCTGCATGTATATGAGCAGGACTTTCATTTTCATAATCCTGATGCTAAGTGAGGTTGCAGCATAAGAAAATGTAGAAATGATTTAAATTTAAAAGGCAAAGATTAATGCCTTGATTCTGAGAAAACTTTCAGACATATATAACTTTACACATCCAATTAGACCCAGAGTGAAATCATGTTGAAACCCTTAATTTGGTATTAATAGAAAAATGATATACCTCAGAATCATTATATTAAGATAAGCACAAAATCAATCTTTTTTTTTTTTCACTTTGACTTTGTTATAGGATACTGATTATTCTATCATTTCAGAAGTACCTAGTGTAATTGAGGAACACTTTAAGATGTATAAATTTTGTATGGAGTGAAAAATATGTCAGTCAGGAGGCAGTTAGGACAAACAGAAGAAGATTGTCTGGGCCTTGTTTGAGGAAGCACTTACATCCCATCTTGTGTTTGTATATCTAGCACAATCTTTCTTTGGGGCATTTTCAGACTACCACAGTGGGAATATGTAATAATAATGATAGTGAAGGTAGTACAGAGCAGGCAAGCAATGGAACTGAACGGCGCTACTGGGTCAGAAATACAGTCAAGATCTGCCATGACTGATGAAGGTCTTCAACTTTTAGATAACTATTTGTGTGGGCTACAGTGGAAATGGCAAACTGCAGATGCCCCTAATGTGTCCTCAGTTGCCTAAGTTCGATCCAGGGTAACATCGTGCACAAGTCCACTTTCTACATTTGCTCTTTGTTCAGAGACAGTTAAAAGTACCCAAAAACAGATGAAGCCACTTGGCCATAGCATAAGTAACTGGAGAATCCAGAGAGAACCTGGACCCATTTGTAGGATGTAAGATCGCATTAGAGGAGTAACAAACCAGGATTAGAAAAGATTTCCATTCATTGTACAGAAACTGAAATTTTCATTATAAGTCAAATAAGTTTTAAGGAGTTATTTTTGTCCTTGTCCAGCAATTTTAATAACCAGTGATTACTGAAGTATTACTAAGGTGCCTATAATTTAAATATAGTCATAATCTTATGGCAAATTGCTGAGGAATCATTACCAATTACTTACAGTTTCTTATAGAATCAGTCACAGAGGCTGTCTTGGCTAAAGTTGATGCATTCTTCATTAGCAAAATGTGCAGAAATGTAATAGATATAAGGTAATATTATTAACATCTGTTGCTTTTTTTCAATTCAATAATGAGGATAACTACTATTTTAAAAATTATAGAATCTACCGAAGAAGATGTAGTGGTCTGGGGAAATCACTAAATTTAAGAATTATTCTCATTAGGGAGATAGAATTTCCTTGTTAATACAAAAATATATTGTGGTGGGAACAATACACTGATGAGCCATTATTTTAATAATCATTAATCCTGACTATTTGTCAATACACTGAAGTTACTTAAAGAACTCTTTTATAAAAAATATCAGTCCAATGCAAAACACAACATTGCACACAAAATGAAATTTGCTCTCATGCAAACTAAAAGAAAAATAAAATAATGTTTTCACTTGCAGCTTTTAAAGAATTTACAGACATTGCTCTAATAATTAAACTACCCCTCATTAAGCTACAGTGGCTTACAAGAAGTAAAATGAATAGCTTATATAATTAGCTTATATTATTATTAACAGTAAAAAAGAAGATATTGGCCCTGAAACACTGAAGCATTTTTTATGCAGAGCTATTGATATACGTGATGTTTTATAAAGAATTGAAAAGTACCTTCCTTAGTAGCTATAAAACCTAAACATCCAATTTTACTCTCTAAAATCTGCAGGAGAATATCACCATTTTTGTTGCAAGGCTGGTTGCTATCTTATGTAAAATTCAGCATTGTCTAGAAAATCTAACAATGAAATTTTCCTCCTTTTCACAATTCAAACAATGACTATGCCACAAGAATAAATGTCAAAATAATAATTCCTGTTAAAAACAAAGTAGTTTCAGCACAAAAGGCTGTAATGTGAGGTATCAATAAATATTCTTTACATAATAAAATGTTTCCCTGTTGACTTCTCAGTCAGACCTCACAGTTCAGCTGTTACTTTCCAGTAATTTCTGTTTCTTCTGCGTGGTCCCACAATCTTTTCCTCACTTTTCTATACCATAGTTGTGCCTTACTCTATATCACAACCAAATTAGTACAAGCATTAATAGAATCTAGACAGCAATCTTAATATTAAAAACCTACACATGCAGCAAACTGATTGACTATGTCCATCCCCTTGAAAACAGTGAGGCCTCCAGTCAGCTGATAATAACAGAGAAAAGAAATACTTATTTCATATTAATCACTTCCAGGTTACTAGGGCATCTCAATCACGGCAGTCAATTACCTCTGTCAAAATCAAACTACAAAACAAATTCTATGAAATCACTAGAATTTAGGTGGATAAATTGTAACATATTATTTGCATGTAGATGTCAGATGTAAATTGCCTGTGAATAGGTAGACATTTGACTTTTAAATATTTAACCCAAATACTAACACATTTTTGCAGAAATTTATTGCAAATATTCCTATTATAGTTAACATTTGCAAAAGGTTTTCTGTTAGAAAGAAGAAAAGTAATGTAGGTAAGCTTCTAATGTAAGCAATGAAGATAAACATATAACACGAAATTCTTCCACCATGGTAATCTGAGCAAATCCGTTTCCTAACAAAAACTGTCACACAGCATGTGCTGCTCCCTCTCGGCTGGAGTCTCAGGTGGGGAGGAGTAGAGGCATCTTACATTTCAGGCACACCAAAAACTGCTCCTTCCATTGATGCCTTCTAGCAGGCTGTTAAAGCTACAGTTAGCTTGACCAGAATTCCAATTTTTTTAAACTTTTGAAATTTTAAAATCTTTCATAGCTTACATTCTACAGAAGCATCTTCTTCATATTGACATGCTCACTAAGCCTCTCAGTGAAACACATCTTATTAATAAATAGTTCTGTACTATATGTGAGACATAGGCTTACAAGATACTTGATTCAATAAAAATAGGCTTAATTAATACTCTGCTAATTGTTTTGTCCATCAGTTATGTTTATCTGTATTTGATGAGGATACTAAAAATTTATGAACATGTTCACTCTTTAACACAAGAAACAATATGAATTTAATTAAAATACAGATTAGTTCCCTGCTCAACATATATTCTCCCTCCCAAAAGGTAGATTAATGTTAATTAGTATATGAATGTGCAGAATTTGGTAACATCAACTTTAATCCATTTTCAGAAAAGAATATTGGTTCAGTGGCAAGACCAGCTGCAGCGGAATTCTTGTAAATCATCTAAACTAGTGAACAAAATCAGTTCATTAATCCTTCCTGACAGGTTAATTTCATTCCATTTCTAAGTTGTCAAGTTAGAACATGGAACAAATAATCTAAAACCTTTAAATCAAATATACCAAATCAAAACTAATTGAATATGCTTCAAGTATGTCAATAACTAGATTCATTTTTCAAAATCTAATAGGAAAGCTTGTTAAACTATAAAAATACATGCCCTGATAAGTCTTGGAGGGCAGGAAAAATGTTGATACAACAATTTTAATTTGGGGGTAACTGCATTCCTTAAGTGTGTGACAAAATGGTCATAATGCAAATGCATTTTACAAAGCTATTACACATACTCTGTGTATAATTGAAAACTCATGTTGCACATGTAACACTATGTTACATATTGAAGTAAAATATAATCATTCCATGAATTAAGTGCTCTTGAATTTTGCATTTTCTATAATTACACTGTTTTACAGAATCATACATTTCTGCCCAGACCATTAATTCATTTTAAATTTGGAAAGTCTTTCTAAGGAAATGGGATTATTTTTCAAATTACAGTTAAGATTAATGGCTAATAGTAAACTGAATGAAGTATAAATTGCCAAGTATTTGATCTGCTTTCTGTAGCGTTCTTAGATCTGCTACAAAAACTCTTTTGCCACTTAATTACTGGTGGCAAATGAAATTAAAAAATAATAGTAATAATAATGCAGTAATAATAAACAGATCATGATCTACAAGAACTTATTCTGCTTCTTATAGCCGCTAAGCAAAGTTACTACAGCTTCAAAGCAAAAACAAATCTGCCTAAACACTTACTGCTTAAACACAGGCCCAGTTCACTCTCTTAAATACTTTGTTGGGACTGCTGGCTTTTACTGAATTTTCTGATCTAAAGTTTATCCATCCTATGATGCAGTTATTGCTTGCCATAAAATATGTGGCAGAAGTTCACAAATGACCATGATTCAAAGGGCTCACAGTGTACAGTTACACACCAATGTGACAACACCAAATCAGCACACAACCATATAAAAACAAGCAACAGTATAAAAACCATCAAGGAAGTTGTTGAGGACCAAAAGAGGAAGAAATCCTCAGCATTTACCTGCTCCCAGTGCAAATGCAGGGCACTAACTCCGGGACACGGCAACCTAGGGAGACAGGTAACCCGGCTAACAACCTCATGCATCCACAGGTGACCAGAAGAGTGAGAAAGCATCTGACATAAGGGAGACAGCTATAAGATGGTGCTATACTTAGGGCATTACCCAGTAATAAAATTACTTAAATTGAATTATTTAAGTGTTGATGGAAGCATGTCACCTGCTTTGATGCTATTTTACTCAAATAATACTTGCTAAATAATTCTTGAATCTGCCCACCCTCCATACAGTGTGTACCTGTTTTGTTCATCACAAATTTTGAATGCGACAAGACATCTAGAGTAAGAAATTAAGCCAAATGGGAATACATGTGGCTGGCAGATGTGACACAGGACCCCCAGAAAACCCACATCCTTCTCGAGTGCCAACTGGAAGCCAGGTAAGATACCCAAGGCATCTCAGAATGTCCTAGAACCTGCCTGTGAGAAAAGGAATGCGGTACCAGGTATCTGTTTTAGCATGACCTGAACAGTAATCTCTCTAGGCTCCACTAATTAACTGTCCATAGACGCAGTGAGAGCTCAGATATTCAACTCACATGGAAGCAGCTTGTAGACTTCTGCTTTTTCATGTGTTCACTTAGAGCAGAATCCTATCCCTATTGCAACTGTGATACTTGCACTGGAATTGTGAAATACAAAAAACAATGCAGTGGTTACTGACATTCCCTGATGAGCACCTAAGGAAGCAGCAGGCACAGACTGGAGCTAGAGCTGGCAAAGGAGAAAAACTACTTAGTTCCATTTGTCTCTTTTCTCCGGAGATTCATACAAATGTGTGTATACCACAAAATTTTAATGGGATTAAATGAGGCTGCAGACTTTTCTCTGACCCTACAAAACAGGAGTGTTTTGTAATAGCTAAATAATTAATTAGTGCTACTCTGCAAATAACCAAATAATTTTAGATATTACAGTAAAATTAATGGCAAACCAGTTAAAATTCTGTTTCTCTCAGTATTAACATTTTTAAAACAAAATAAATCTTCTGATTCAATTGCCCAACCGAGTTATTCTAGGAAGGACTTGCTTTTTTGATATTACTTCTTTTTTTTCCTATATATCTTTATTTTATTTTATTTTTTACCAACCATAGATTATTACATACTGTAGATTATTCACAGCATCCATTTTAGGCAATTTCAAGACATATTTCAACCTTGAAATGTATCCAAAACCTATGTTGGTATGACTAAAAAGTAGACATCTATGACTTAACCAGTCATCATCAGCTTGCTACACAGCCAGAAGCTATAAATCTCTTTGGAGATACTGTACTTCATTGTAAGTTAGGCAGCCTAAAGTAAGTGCATGAATCACAGGCACCAATTCGGTTATCTACATAGTTCTCAGAAAATAAAATATAATAATAATACAGTTTGGAAGGGACCTCCAGATGTCTCCATTGCAACCTCCTGCTCAAATCAGGTTCACCTAAGAGGTGAGACCAGGTTGCTCAGAGCTTTACTTAGTTGAGGTTTGAAAAATTCCAAGTTTAAAGACTGCACAGTTCTTGTGGACAACTGTTCTATTGCCTGACTGTCCTCATAGGGAAAAGTTTCTTCTTACACCCAGACTGAACCTCTGTTTCAGCTTATGTTCCCTCTTGGTGGCTCTGTGTCCTCAATTACCTCCTAGGCACAGGTACCTTTGGTCACACACAGAATCAGACTCACAGAATGGCTGAGGTTGGAAGGGACCTCTAGAGATCATCCAGTCCAACCCCCCTGCTCCAGCAGGGACACCCAGAGCACGCGGCACAGGGTGGCACCCAGGCAGGTTTGGAAGATCTCCAGAGAGGGAGACTCCACAGCCTCTCTGGGCAGCCTGTGCCAGTGCTCTGTCACCCTCACCAAAACCATCTCCCTTCTCCAGGGTGAACAAATGCAGCTTCTTCAGCGTCTCCTCACAAGGCAAGTGCTTCACAAACAACCAGAGCAGTGGTCACATTCCAGCTGATCTTTAGTGCTTCCAGTGATCTGTCTAGTGCTTCGGAAATAAACACCTTTAGGTATCCACAGTGAGATGGTAGACATGACGCAACCTGCATCCTTCATAGCAGCAACCATGTTAGGTTAGGCAGGTATATTAGGTTATCTCAGATGGCATCACACACCCATGAACCAAAAATTTTGTAGGAAAAGATATAGATTTCTCCCTTGACTTAGGTGGAAGTTTAGGTTCTCAACTTTCAGATAGACACATGTATACACTTAAATGCAATTGACTTACCCTGTGGATGGACACAGAAAAATTTAGAAAATCGTAAGATATTGCAACTGCAGTTGCTACTATTGGACTATTGAGCATAGTCTCAACAGGAATCAATCAGTATCAACAGGAATTTTCAGACATTCCATACTACTTTTTATCTACAGATTTCTGTGGATGTTTCATATTCCTCAATGTAGCTTTACAACAGTTGTTTGTTAAAGATATTTAAAAAATAAGGTAGCAGAGTCATAGTACATATAAGTCTGAGACAGAGGTATAGTTAGAATTTAGATTGCTTTGCTCTTACGTCTGCACTCTAAAACACCAGAGTATATTCCTTCCCAAATCTAGTTGCATAATAAATCTATTAAAAAAAATGGTTTGCACATATTGCAGGTAGAATTATTTAAGTTTTCACTTACAATTTAGACCTACAAAGTTGATTCTCAGCTTCCAGAAAATTCCAAATCTAAATTCTAATTCTAAATTCTAAAATTCTAAATGCCAAATTTTCACTGACTTTTGGTCTCCTCCATAAGCTTCACAGTTTTTAAGGGGATCAGCTAACTGAAGCATTTTCATTGCTTTTTGTTACATAATGAAATTCATTTAACCCTCCTCCAAACTGGTCTTAACTCATAGGAAAAACAGCAGCACAACCCTGGATTATCAAGGCAGTCTTCGTTCAGACTGAATATTTCCAGAAATGGACAGCTAAAAAAGAACTTCCTTTCTTCCCTGTGCATATTTGTTTCAACTAGAAACCATCTTTTGAGGAAGTTGCAGCAGCTTTCAATTCCATTTCATTATCAGTTTGAATAATTAATATCTTTACCTAGTATCTGGCAATGTTAGCAACATTAAGAGCTATTCTTATTTCTTAATTTATCTTATCCCATTACAAATAAGTATGTGAGTTAAATCTTCTTTCTTAATTGGAGAATTTGGAATTTCCAGCTATGAACTCTATTATTGCATCTGAAAAAAGATAATACATATCTATATAACTTTATTTAAATACCACATTGATATATTTGAAAATTTTAGGTACATAGTAAGACATGTTATTTATGACATAATATACATAAAGTTTTCTGGAACTAGGACTAAAAAGAAACTGGGTGAAGTTTACTTGAAAATAAAGCCTTTGAATTCTAATATGTGAATATTTAAGTATATAATATACACACATTTAAAACCCTTTTTTAAAACAGAGGAATTTGTTATATGGTCTTAAGTATTTATGATACTTCTAATCAGTAATATCTAAATCCTTAGCTTTTAAAATCATTTTATTCTTTACAATGCAATTGTATCGCAGCAGATTAGTAAATCTAAGAATGCCTTCTTCTTCTAGCCATATTCTAGATACCCAGGATTTTCAAGGATTTAAACAACTGTTCATCTTCCTGTTCATGCTATCTCAGATTTCAAAGCAACCAGGATATGTTTGAGGTATGCAACTGGTTCAAGTCGAATAACATCCACCTGTGGGCCTATAAATTATGCTGTTGAAACTTCAATCATATTCCAAAGTTTTTTTTTTTTTTAATAAATTCAATTTAACAAAGTTAACAACCTCTATTGTAACCTGTAATACGTAGCAAGCACTGCTGAGATTGTATTTCTTTCTTATACATTTCCACCCAATGGTGACTAATGGTTACCATGGTGGTTGGCTGCATGCTGGCAGGACATGTCACAGATGTCCCCTGTGTCAGAGCTTCTTATTTTCAGCATTCAGAAATCAAGATTTCTTGCCATTTCTATCTCAATTCTTGTTTTCTTGCTATAATAAAGTTTCTTTTTGGAAATGTTACAGATTCCTAACAATGTACCTTAAAATTTCCAATATCTACTCTAATATTTAAGCCCATTTTTACAAGCCATGGTTGGAAATACAATATACATGTGTGTGCACAAACACATGAAATATCTACACATAGAGTATGAGAGTATACATTCACTAATGGCAGATTACAGAAACTTAAATTCTTTTAAATGAGAATTTTATCTGAAGAACAGATTTGAGGTTAATGACATTTTATTTTCATGGTTTCATTCCAAACTATTGGGTGAATTGCAGAACATTCCTCATGGAATGTGTTATCTTTTTAACTTGTTGCAATTTGCAAAGCACAGAGTAGCTTTTGATTGAACACTGCATTAAAGCATTCAAGCAAAAAAATGTAAAGCCAAATATTAAAAATAGCGTTTTGTCTCTCCAAGTGAATAAAGACATATTATCAGCAATCTGCTATAGCAAAACCTTACTGACAGTAGTTCGTGCTACAGTGAAATTAAGAATATATTTCTAAATTCTATAACTGCTCATATTATGTAATAATCGCCATAAAATTCAAGAGCAAAAAAAAAGCCAAAGTTTAGAATTCATAACTCCTTAATTAAAAAATTTTGTGTGCAAAAGATGTTATAATGAAATATTTATCAGACAGTTATAAACAAGAATAGTTTTTGCCTGAATAAAGCTTCAGCAATCTCTTTAGAACCAAGTTAGGCTAAATGGAGGTCACATTTCACATATGCCATATTGGAAAGTTAAAGTTATAGTATGTAAGAAGGCAATGCTTCTTCTCTGTATTATGAATTTTGGTATTTATGTCTTTAATTTCTATCCAATGTTTCAAAATCTTATTGTTGCTTCAATCTTGAAATTATTAGCCTTTTTAAGAATCTGCTGAGGAGTTGTGTTTTTTCCCCCTCTTGAAACTAAGCCATTAAAGGAGTCTGAAAATGGAGACACGCAAATTCAAACCTCTGATCTATAACTGTGTTATCTCCTACTCACATTGAGCAACAGGTCATCTAAATCACATTATTTTCATTTAACTCAGTCTGGTGTAGAGGCCCCATACAAATGAAACAAAAGCTTGCTGCATTTTCTCCTTTCCTAATTCATTAACAGATTTTTAGACGGCTGAGGACATTATCAAATTTGATACGGCTGCATTTCAGATACATTTGAAATTATTATGTCTGAATTTTGAGCTGGTTAAAGATAATTAAGTAAAACTGAGAGGAAAAAAAAAAAAAAAAAAAAAAAAAAAAAAAAAGGATGGTTAATAA
>JAWLRI010000001.1:13894367-13946139 GCA_034781795.1 Crypturellus tataupa
GGGGTTGGACTAGATGACCTCTAGAGGTCCCTTCCAACCTTAGGCATTCTGTGATTCTATGATTCTATGATTCTATGTCTTTAGGATCCTTCTTTATTATTTCACAAGTCTCTTGTAACCTAGTATTTCTCTACTGCCACTGTTTTCAGGCATCTCTGTTTAAAAGACAAAACAGCTACATGGGAACCAAGAGTTAGCCACATGATTAATAAGAAACCCTTTAGTTTTAAGGCAATGAGTATTGTACACGTTGGCTTGTCAGGTGGAGAACACATGGTTCTCTGTGGGTGATCTGGTTCCTAGAAGCCATATCAAGCAGAACTGGGAGTGAACCGATGGGGAAGAAGCGGGTCTTCGTAAACAGCCTCGCGAGAGCTTGGGCGTAGTCCCGCGAGAGTTTACAGACAGACAGAGTGGGTTGGACCTAGCAGCACACCCAGCGGCCAACTGTAAGGTGCCATGTGTCTAACGGCCAATCGCAAGGCGCCATGCGCGCCTAGCAACCAATCATAAGATACCACGTTAGACCCGAAGGGTCTTAGGTATAAATATGCGGGTGTAACGAGATTAAACGGATCACGATCTACTTGACATGGAGTCTGTGTCGTTGATGCTCTCCCCGATTCCTTGGACCAGCAAGTTCCCAACAGTTCTCCACGTGAATGGGGAGGGAGAAGAGTTGGGCTGTGCAAGCTACCGAAATTCAGGCCTCTATCCTGACATTCCTTTATTCCAGGCACTGGGAACTTGACTCAGTGAGATGCTGAGCATTTTTCCTTGCCACATGAGATAGCTTGACGTGCTGGCACTGGGAGCATCGGGATTATAACCCAATTTGGCAAAACCCTTAAGTGCTTATCTCAATGATTTGAAGTCTGAGGGCTGAATGGGCTGTGCTTCAATACTGTTTAAAAAAAAAAAAAAAAAAAGTAATGGACTGTAGTTTCCATGTTGGAATGTGGAATTTTTTTTTTTTCCCCATTTTTAAGTCATTAGTATTATTCCTGTCAGTGAAATTCACTCTTAATACAGTCCTACATGTTATCATTGCTCTAGTGGAACTATTTCGTCAATTGGTTAATGAATTAGTATTGGAATGGGATAACCATGTGGGAGGGAAGGTAATAAAAGCACCCACAATTTGTTTACTTCAGGAGAGTTTACTTCAGGAAATATCTCAAGAATGAGTTCCTGAGATAGGTAAAAATCAGGAATTTCTGGCAGTATTAGAAATACTGGAAAAAAAAAATGAACTTTTTTCTTTTTTCCTGGACTTGGCAAGGCTGGAAGGCAAAGAATCCCAAGAAAAGCAATGAGAAAAGTTCTAATCAAACTCACTGAACTTCAGGGAGGGAGAGTTTTGGGAGGGAGGGAGGCAAAAGAAAATGCAAATTTTCTTTTTAAACTGTACTGTGTTTGAGTTCCCTGTATAGCTCACCTAAGTCTAGCAAGTGCAGCCAGTGCATTGCCTTCCTCTTTTCACATTCACATGGTAAAGGACATTCTCCTGTTCCCAAAAGCTGTTGAAGCAGAATCAGGGGGCAGGAAAGAAACAGGTCCAAAGTTTGCACTGGAATCCCTTGCTGGGTTGTTTTGTTGAGTTAGTGGGTAGAGGGGATGAGTATCTAGTGAATCTGTTGCCTCTTTCTTCTTTTTCAAGAACTACTGTTCTGTGCCCAGTTTCCACTGCTGAATTTGAGTATGCTTAAGGAACTCTACAGGCTTTGGGAGACAACTGCCAATGAAAACATGCTGTTGTCTATAGCCATTCATACACCAGTCAATTGACTTACTTTGAAAGTCAAATAATTTTTTTTCGTCCCTCCTTAGTAACTAACCTTCCCCTGTACTTAGCAAGTGAGCTGAAAATAAAAATTCAGGTCCATAGCAGTAGTCCTCCTTGTATAGTTTAAAATGCGAAGGACAGGAAAGAAAAAAAAATCTTTCCTGTGACAAACTTTTCAGTTGAATTCAGCAGATTTACAGCAGATCTCTCTCTCACACACACACTTTATATACACACGCACAAATGTGCTTATGAGAAGCAGATGCGGTGTTGGTATTGTTCTTGAAAGAGGAGGAGAACACTCGCTCACAACGTTGCAGTTATGGCATACTGATGGAAGTGAGAATGAAACAGAAATGTTAATACTGCTCATGCTTCCACAGATAGGAAAAACAAGCTCTTAAAAGCAGGTCATAAAGAAGTCACATGTCCTAATGCATTAGTAATGAATTTATTTCGTTTTTTTTTTGTCTGTATTGAATTCTACTCCTGCCCCAAGAAAATGGATGAATCATTTTGTGAGGACCTATAAAACATGGTGTACTCTGTCACTATTTCTGGGAAGAAGTGGGGAAATTACTGTTTTATTTTAGGAAACTGTAATGCTAAATTCTTAAAAGCTGTCCAGAATTTTATTTTGTTCCTATTAATGCTGAGGAATCTGTTGTCAATTTTTGTGTCTGCTGGTTTGGAGAATCTGGTAGGCTAAACCTGACAGCAGTTTTTGAAAAGCAGATTTTTTTTTGACTGTTTGAACTGGGCATTCTCATCCTAACAAGCTGATGGAATAATAGCTAGTGGTCACCCAACAGATTTGATTTCTGGGTATCTGAACAAGCTACTTCTGGCAACAGTAAAATGTGTTTTGTTCAGATTCCTTTTCTCACCACACAAGTTCAGCTAACAGTTTATCTGATACCTGTTACACAGCGTAAAAGTCTTCAATGATTGACAAGGTTCTTTCAGTCTGATACCTTCTTCTGCTAAATATCCTTTAAAGGATAAATTCTACTTATGGTCAACTGACTTGCACCTACCTAAACTTTCTCCTTGTTTATATCTTGCTTTCTTCCTCCTGCAATTCCTTGTGTGTGTGTGTAAATGTATATACATATGCACATACAAATATATGTAGTTCCTTCTATTTTCCCCCATTCATTCAGATGCACATCCTTTGGAAATGAACTGAATAACATCACTAAGTGTCATTTGACTATCTAAAAACAAGCAGGCAGTTTATTGCATTCTCTGTAACCTCAGGAGTGAATGACATTTTTCCTTACTGTACAAAAGGTTTTCAAAAGTTTTGTTTTGTTGTATTGAAAAGATGCCCATGCAGTTGGCAGAATTATGTAGAGAGGTGCAATATATTGCCTTTTAGCAGACAAGCATATCTTGTTGATTGAGTTTCTTTCAATTTCAGGTACAATTTTTTTTCCTCCTTATTAATGGACCAGCAACATATATTTCTTTTAAGAACTTAGAAATATATATATATATTTTTTAAATTGACCTCTTGTCAATATGGTTTTAATATGTCAGCCTTTGAGCTTTCTAAAGGGTATTTGAATGATAAATATTGTTTGTGTGTGGATTTTTAAAAAAGTTGATGCATGTTGTTTGGAACTGAAATCCCATGTAAAGCAAGAAGGTATTTAAAAAATAAATAAATACATCTTTTAGCCCTATGGGCCCAATCTGATGGTTGTCATACAAGAGAAAGTTCCTTTAAAGACTGTGTTGAGCAATGTCAAAATCCTGTCCAGGTGATAGAAGAGCCAGGAGGGGGATCTTCTGGCAAAGGCTGAACTGGAAGTGCTGTGAACAGAGATGATCGTCTCCAGCATTATGTGTAGATGGCAGGGCAGTTAGTTAATACATAACATACAGTACTAAACCAGACAGTGTTGGTGGGTTTGTATGTGCCCCTTCTCACAGGATTGACAGGCTGCTGAGAGGAATTAAAAATATCCCTGTAAACCTGTCTTAGCTGCCCTTGTTCTGTACGCTGCTTGTGACCTTCTTGCTATTCTTGCTCTGTGGTCTCTGTGACACCAAAAGGGAATAGCAGCAGCTCACTAGAATTCCCTGCAAGTGCAGAATGTTGTTAGCTCCCAATTAACATAGTTTAGGGATAAGGGTGATTAAAAAATCACAGCTACCTAATGCACCCACTCAGAGGCTCAAGCCTTCAAGACAAACCAACTTATGTCATTGACAACGGCATTTACATGCAGGAGGCTTAATCCCGCATCCCTTGGTATCCATGGAAGACTTCCATGACATGGAATCATCAGGACCAGTGTCAAATGCCTAAACTGCAGTTCATATTGTTGACTGATGCAAAGTGGTGGCCTGGGGCCTGAGGTAACAGTGATGGAAATAAATTGGAAACTGCATTGTTTCTGGCAAGCTCTGGCTCAGGTGACTATAAGCTATATACAGCCAGTACTTGCAGCAATTGAGGTTTACAATAATGTAGTAAAGTATCTTCAGAACTATGCTGCACTTTCCTTGCTAGATGTCCATAGCTACCCTGATCAAAATCAGGGTGCTTCTCCTCTCCCACCTCAAACCGCACTTCCTTCAAAACACCATTGATCTTTTACATCTCTTTCATCAAAACTGATGGGAAACCTTGCATAAAGAAAACTGTCACTGTTTTAATTACTGAATAAATAATTTAATGTGAATTTTATTGTTATATTTTTATGTAGCATTCTTGGTTTGGTCTATATTTCTCAACAACTGGCTAATGCTTTCGTTTTATTCTTATGCAACTGAAGAACTCATAAATCTCTTTGTAAATTACTGCATCTTGAGTTTTTATTTTTTGTGAGGTTAATTTTTGGAGCCAAGGATTTGTCTTCTGTTGAAAACATTGTAAAACAAGTGTTTTAGGATCTTCACTAAAGTTGGGCAGAGAGAAAGTGTAGCATGAAACAGAACTCTCATGAAGACCATAGCATTCTATTTCAGAGCCTAATAACTGGTTCCGCAATGCTTTATTTTTTTAATACCCTCTTAAGTTATCTTAATACCAGAAGGTATTTTTACAGTCAATCCTAGTAGAATCACTGCATGACACTTCCTATACTGCAAGATCTTTTTTTACTTTTGTGATGTTCTTGCAATGTTGACAGTATACAGTCATCAGGTAGAAATTTACCATGTGAGATAAATATCTCAAATTGATATTTCTGGTAAAAAGTTCAGTCGTTCCTGCAAAGGAAGCAGTTTTGTCTTTGCTAAATTTATTTTATAACTTCAGTTAGAAGTGTTTGCATGTCTATGTGCTGTATCGCGGACTGGAATTTTTGTGGTTTGGTCACAGATACATCATCTGCTGTTCCCATGGGTGGGGGAAAATCTAAACTTTGGCCAAGCTTTTGAAAGCATTGAGCTTTTGCCACTTGCATGTGATCAGCTCAGCAGGGAGCTATTGGAGTTTAGTTGCAAAATTATCTGAAGATCCTGACCATATGGAATGTACTCTATTTTAAAGAGCATTGGGAGATGAGTGGGAATTTCCCCATAGGTAGGACGTTCCAGTAGGCTGCATTTCAAGAGGACTGGTCAGCTGGCAAGACACTTTGTCTGTGCTTGTCATCAAAAATGTTTTTTTTTTCCTGTGTCTTGAGGAAGAGATGGGGAGAGCTGTCAGCTAGAAAGGTAAGGAGGGCAAGATCAGGAAGGTAGATGGGTTCAGAAGCTTCCTGGAAGAGAATGGGGTTGGGAGCTACCATGAGAGAAACAATATTCATCAACAGGAAGGATGAAGATGAAATGGAGACCATTGAAAAATAAACAAATGCTGTGTAAAGATAGATAATACGTGAAAGAAATAGAGGGGGACATGGCAGGCATCAAAATATAATGAAAGACTTAGTCAGAAAGTTGGTATAAATTAAGCATCGAGAAAAACTTAGGATAAGCATTTCAGGAAATTTCATCCTTTAACATGAGCTCTGCTACACTGTGGTTTAGTCTATGAGATAAGACTTTGGAGCCCTGTTAAGATTGTCAAAAGTCTTCAGAGCGAAACAATAAATTTTAAGACATAATAGTGCATTAAGGGGTGAATTAGCTGAACTGCTCTTTATTCTCCTTGTAACTTCTACTGCTCTCACCAGAGTAGAGCTCTAATTGCCTTGTCCCATGTCTTGGTTTTCAAGTGTTCCTGAGTTTTATTTTTGTGTGCTCTCATTGTATCAAGAAAATATGGTAGGAGAACCAGGTGTTCAAGAGGAATCATTATTTTTTAACTGATTTTATTTATGTCAGTCCATATGCTCAGTTAAGGTAAACTGGCATCACTCAATCAGCTTTACAGACTCTACATTCATTGAGAATCTCATCTCCTATATTCAGATAAATCTAGTTCAGGGTTTTATCGGTTGAAAACTGAGTCCCAGTCTGGTGCCTGAGGGAGGTGCATCCCTCTGTGCCAAGATCAGTCCAAATGGCCTCAACCCTGAACTGCCTTCAGCTTGCCTGACACGTGAAGAATGACTAGGAAAATGTGAGGAGCAGGGCATGCACCATGCTGGTGGCACGAGTGGCAAGGGGCCAGCTGGCTGTGCCCCTGAGCAGGGGCTGGTGGGGCCCTGCTCACCAGAGGTACCACCAGCAGCACGCCTCAGTCCTTCCCAGGTCCTGCAACTGAGATGGGGCCAGTCGTCCTTGCAAGACCTCAGACTCCAAGGGGTTATGTTGCCTTCGTGACGTTACAAACTGGGTGGAGACCGAGACATCTGGTGAGAATTCCTCACAGCTGAGCTGTGCATTCTGCTGGGATGCCAATTAATTTAGCTGATTTCTTTTTTGGGGCTGCTGGGAGAAGCTGGGGGTGGGTTTGATACTGCAGCCTTCCAGTAATTGTCTCTCCTTCAGAACATCACTTTTGCTTTCTTCTAAGACAATTGAAAAACAGTATTTTTAGGGGGAAAAAAGACCAGACACTGCATCAACATCTTTGCCCTGACAATAACTGGACATCTGCAATGGTTTATCACTGTGGGAAAATGAGTGGGTAATAAAGTTTTGATGTTGGCCATTGCATGTACAGAGGTATCACAGGCTTTGAAAATGATTTGTTATGTGTATGCCCATAGTAGCACTGAAGTTCAAAGGGAGGTGGTTTGTTTTTCATGCCCATTTAGTTATGAATAACACCAGCTCTAATTTCCTCCTCCCACCAGCAAGCGGGGAGCCCTACATTGGAAGCCAAATATAGCAACAAAGATTCCTATATCTGGCCAAAATCTGTTCCCTTTTAAGAATAACACTCTATTATTTTCTGGTGGAGACAGATAAAGAGAAAATTCATCTTTGAGGAACCCAGTTTCCCAGTGGGAAATTCCCTAGCCTCTCAAGCACTGAGTTTTAGAGGGTATGAACTTATGTAAAGTCAATGGGGGGACTTCTACAGAGCCCAATCAGAAAATAGCTTTTGGATCAGCAGTGTATCTTCCACATCTTGGTGTGGAAGACTGCTTTGACTGTCTTCTGTGCAACAGAAACGATGCTGAATGGAGATACCAAGCAGAATTGTCCAAGACCTAATTCTTCCTCAGGTACTTACCTGACTGTTTCTGAATTGGCAATAATAACACTTGAAATCACTTTCATGACCTGGGTACATGAGTGACACTGGACTTTTTTTTAAGCTGCAACATATGCCAATGGGAGAAGGTAACCACCCATTTCTGGTCTCAAGCAGTGTATTTAACTTGTCTGCATCCTCACAGGATCAGCCTTTCCTATGACAGCTTTATTCCTAGTCCATGCCACCCCCACCACCCACCTGCAGGCAATTGGCATGTGTGACATGTGAACAAAAAAAATAGTCCCGTTCTCCAGCCCTTGGTTTAGGAGCATTGTCTGATTTATCTTCAGGTTGGTTGGCTGAAGAGTTTTCCTGTAAGGTGACCAGTTCAAGACTATAATAGAGTTAGATCATCCTCCTTTGGAAATTTGGGTGTAGTGGGGTGAGAGGTTGTTGTTGACTTCAGCAGAAGAAGGCTCGGCCCCCTGATCTGGTTTAAAACCAGTACAAGAACGTGTCATCCAGTGAATATATTTTCACTGAATCTGTTGTGCCAGACATTATTGATGGAGTTCTAAATAAACACTGGGACGTTTGGAAATATTTTGTGTATGTAAATATGTAAAGTATGCAAAACAAAGCTAACAGCTGTGGGGTGTATTCTCTGCTCACGTGAACAGCTTTGTGTAATGTTTTTTCCACCTCTTTGTCTCTCCTTTTTTTTTTAAAACATTTGTGTCTGTTCCAAGATGTGATTCCCAGTGGGCAAAGCGGGAGGCAGCTGGATAGGCCTGTGTGATGCCCTAAAGACTCTCTCAACTTGGTGAAGAATCTCTTGCTTTTTAGCGAAACCTGCTTTCCACAAAGCACTTAGATGCCCTGGTGGCAGTACACAACAATCGCTTTTCATTAGAAGTGGGTTTGTAGGACTGATTGAACTTGGCTTTTCAAGAACAGGAATGCAAGACACAACACATAGCATACAGCTTTCGTAGCCTTCTTCCAGTTCTTCCTAACTAGCCAGACAAAAGCATTAGTCACCAACGGATGAGTCTTAATATCCTGAATTGAGCCTGTTGGTTTGGAAAGGGCAGCAGTTTTTCGGCCTGAGGTCCTCTATTTAGCCAGAGGATTGAAGCTATGTACTGAAGACTTCAGGAGAACCAGACTAAGAAAAGAAAGTGACTCAAAACAAGCATTACTAGTCTGTTCCTTTTTTTCTTTTCTCTTTTTTAACCAGTATGTTTCCTTTAAACATCCTATCAAACAGAATAGCTCATCCTCTATGCATGCCAAGTCTGTACTACCTACCGATTGCATCAATTCTGCAAGGTATTTTATACACCCTAGCCACTTGTTGTTTTTCTTTTTTTTTAATTATTAGTATTTATTTATTTATTTATTTATTTATTTATTAGTTCATTCATTTATCTTCCACTCTTACTCTTGTTTTCCACTTCTACTGCTTTAAGGGCAGACACTCTTCCCATCTGCTGTCAACCTGGATATCCAGGGCCATGGCAGACCAACCCTGCATTGTGGTTACAACCTGTGTGCACAGGGGTTTGACCTGCCTAGAAGACACTGCTCTTGTATGTGTGAATGTCAGAAAGTGCAACACCAGTAGAAGCACCATGTGTTTAGTGACTCCAGTCACAGCAAATAGAATGAGGAACAGCCCCAAGTAAAGGACCGAGTGGGAGAGGAGCATAATTCAACAGGATCTTGGCAGATTTTCTAGATCTCTCAGAAAAAAAAAAAAGAAAAAAAGAAAAAAAATATATTACTCGGACAGTGGAAGCAGCTTAGCACATCCTACACTTGCTGTTTCTCATTCTCTTTGCACCTAATGTGTTTCACTGCCCTGGGGCTGTGATTGCAAAGAGACTAATCATGGTGCTGCTCAGTCACAGTCTCCTCTGTCTTGCCCTCAGTGGCACTATGCTGTGAGTAGACATGAAGGGATTTTCCTGTGTCTACAGCTCAGTTGCCTGTCATGCAGCATGTACAGTATTCCTCTTCAAGCTTTCATGTCATGTATAAACCCCCAAAGTCTCAATCCTTGTGTGTGGTGCTTGAGGGGTCTTTACTCCCTAGGACAAAATGCAGTGAGCAGTGATTATTAAGTTTAATGATCTGTTTGCTAAGAATGGAGTTAATCTTTCTGGAGGTGGTTATAAGCATCTTGCAAACATTGTCAGTATGGAGTTTATTACCTGATTGGTACCTCCTTGGACTTTCTTAAGCAATTTAGATGTTTATTCATAATCCTGCCATAATAGGTTGCTCTCATCAGAAATGGTCAATTGACTTAATCAAAATTAATAAATAAATTATGAAATCCAGTACAGTTAGGAACCTCCACCTCCCATCTTTACCTCTGTCTTAATGCAAAAGAGCAACACCGCGGGGACAGGTACTCAGGCAGCCTATAGTATATTACAAAGCCTTTATTGCCCTGTTCTAAGAAGTGACAGATTCCTTAACATTTGCTTAATCAGCTATTGCCCCAAGTTACAGCTTCAACTTATTGCAGATATTCAACCACCAGTTTTCCCCTATAGTGCCTGGAAACATCTGCCAGCCTGGGTGGTGCCATAAAGGCTTTGTGGCTCTTGCTAAAGCCATGCTTTGAAAAATTTGCCTGTTTGTGGCTAATGTGTTGCTTGGTTAGTTTTCTAGTGTTTTCTGTGATGCAGAAATAGTTGCTTTTTGTATAAAATCAGTAATGGTGAAAAAGGCCAGAACACTTCTCAAACAGAGGGCCTCAGACATGTATGACCCAAACAGAGACAGAAGCAGAGACAGAAGCATCTCTAGGATGCTGCTCTCTTCTCCCCATCGCAGTGTCTGAGGGTTGTCTGAAGAGACAGCTGCAACAGAAGATACAGCATTTCTTTCTTCTCTCCCAGATCAGGCAGAAAGCAGTTTCTTTTGCTGGTTTTGTGTTTATGATACTTTACAGTGTGCACTGGTCTCATCAAACATATGGGCAACAAGCTTCAAAACCGACTGTCTTGTGATATAGCTATAAGAACTGTGATTCTTCACGAGCAAACTCATAACTCACAGTAACTCACACATGCTATAGCATTTGTAACAGGAAAGGTTGCTAGCAAATAGGCGGTGATGTCAATGTTGTTATTTGGTTCTAAAATATACAGAAGCTTAGAGTACCACTGACACTACTAATAAGAAAAGATCCTTAAACTGCAAATCTGCCTCTTAGGAAGTTATTGCACCCTAATATTTTAGGGCGTATTTTAGTGATTCTTTGAAAAGTTACTTCTTACTAAAGGGAAAAAGTAGCTGTCATCTATGGCAGACATTTCTGACTATTTTTCATGTGACTGTTTATTAGTTTGAAGCGGTCTGAGAGGAAATACAGAGAGCCCAAATCAACCAGTGTCAAAACCTCCAGTTTTCCCATGAGCAATTTAATCTATCATTGACAGAACTCTTTTGCAAATCTCAAATCTGTTATTTTCTTTATATGAAATCAGCAATCACTATAATTTCATCTCAGATGGAATATTATCTCCCTCTCCCCCCACCTTTTTTTTTGCTCCTTTTGATGGGTCAGATTTAAACCATCTGCAGGCAGATGGAAGGGAAAAGTGGAATTATTGTTTCCACAAAAAATTTTGCAGCTGTCAGGGTGTGTTTGACAGAAGCCTGATGGCTAAAAACAAAGACAAGACACATTGTCCCTGATGGATATCAGAGGAGCATAGGAACTCCTCATGGCTAGCTCTTACTTGGAGAAATTGGGGCTAAATGAGGTAAACAAGATCATTACTTAGCCATGCTCAAGAGCTTTCCAGAGAAAATAATTCACTAAATTATGTACTGCTTTTGCTTGTCCTTGGTGAAACCTTGTTGATTTTGGGGTGGGGAATGTCTTTCTAAGTGACAGTCATGATATATCGCATTGACCACAGGTTTGTGACTGACATATCACACAGCAGAGGCTGCAACCACTGATTCCAGTACCTGTCATTACATATTGCTTTTATAATCCAGTTTAATTTATGAACCATCATGAGGAACTGCAGCCAATGAAAAAGCATTTGAAGCTGTGCTTTCTAGGAGGGACACCAGAAGCTGTGACTCAAACCCTCCCCGTGTGGACTAGATGATTACTTCACAACTTTGGGTTTGAACACTAGTGGTTCATCTATGACACTAGCGCTACTTCCTTTCAAAACAGAATTTCTGGAGGAAAAAAAAATGTATCCACCACTTGAAGCTTGTTTATGCTTCTTCCAGTGTTTTTGCTGCTATTGTTCATAACAGTAATTTACTTTTCATTGCAGCAAGCAAGACATCTTCAGGAAACCTAGGTGAGTTTCCAAACTGGATTATATCTCCAGTCTTCTTAGTGATTTGTAGGTGTCTTTCATGCATAACCATGATTGATTGTTAGCAATGAGGAGTTTAAAACTACAAGGCATTCTTGGTATCATTTTCTATTCATTTTTCTTCAGAATTTTCCTGGGTTTTTCTGTGTGTTTTTGTTTTTTAACTACTTCAGTATTAGCATCAACAACATTGAGCGATAAATTTTTTATCCTTCTCGTCATGAGTTTTGAGTGTTATAATCCCATTAGGTCTTTAGGAATGTATTTTTTTCTGTTTTAAAGTGACAAACATGCATTATTTCCATCTCCCAGGGCTGACTTTGTCATGTTAGCATTTATTCATATTTGTTCATTTGGTTTTTTTTAACAGAAAGAATTTGCCTGTATAAACTGAAGACAGAATGTCCTTAAGCTAAGCTATAGATAGGAGAGTAAGACATTCAGGAACTATGAACTGTTATCCACCATTAAGTCATCTGAAACCTTGCAGTGCACAAGGTTTGAGTTGCACTGTTTTTAGTATGACACTACTGAAAGTATTGTACCACAGCTCACGTCATTGAAAGTAATTTTGAATAGCATTCACAATCCAGAAGACTGTGAATAAGATCCAGCTTCACACTCACCTTGGATAAAGGTAAAATGGAATCGTGCTGCTACAGTTGCAGCCATTTGGTTAGTCTGGGGAAAGCACCGGAGAAGTCTGCACTCTTTTTTTTTTCCCTCCCTTCTGGGAGAGAAGAATTTGAACTCAACAAGAAAATGCAGGAATCCTGAAAGATACTGGCGCCATCACTACAAGGAGTGCAGACAAGGTAGATCACACAGGCTAGAGGCCAAATGCTGGGCATTTTGCTCTCATTAATCCAGCAAATATACTCCTGTTAGAAAGAGTACAAATGATTTAGCTCTATGATCACCACAATTGACTTTCTACTGCCTAAGCATTAGGCTCCTACAGAATGTTTGAAGGTCTGCAAAATCAGAGGGAATATTTTCTGCCACCTTTGTGCTGAATATACAGTTCTTGCCATGTACTATTTACAGCCCTAATAGGAGGATATAACAAGCCACACTCCCAATTTCCTTGAACTTTATATAGTTATTTATACCCATGCAAAGTGGGTGGGAAATGTTGCCGATAAGAATTGATTATGCCCATTTGCACCCACTTAACACTGATGTAAAGGAGTTACAGAAGTGGCTGAAGGATGGAAAAACAGGCCCAGCAGCCTTATGGCACTAGTTGCCAAATCCTTCCAGGCTCAGCAAGCCAACAGCCAAACGCCTCAGCAAAAGCAGTTCTATTACTGTGTATCAAATCTTCATCACCTCCCACAGTGAGCAGTATCAGAGCGAGGCGAAGGAGTCAGATCAAACAGCCCTGTCTCTGCTCCCAGGCAGCTGGGCTTCTGCAGGAGTTCCGCTTTCTGCATTGCTTCCTTTGAAGTGCTGAAAAAAGCAAATATTCTCTTACACATTTACTCCTTCAGTGCCCATTGCTAGCTCTGTAAAAAGAAAAGAGAACGTATATAAAATACTGTCCAGGAGTTAAGGTTACCCTGATCCCCTGAAGCCATCCAATTTCCAGTGGTTTTCTGTAGGTTTAACAAATTGCTTCTCCTAAGACAGATCCAAATCTGTCCTTCACTCACTGAGATCTCCAGGCAGGTGGATCTATAGCAGTCCCTGCCCCTCTCCAAGAAGGAGGGTATAACAGGCTCAAATAACAGGAGAGCCTGAAATGAAACTAAGGAAGAAACAGCAAGTAATGTAGCACAGGAGATGCTAACTTACAAAGCTGGGAAATAATCTGCTTAAGTTAACAGTTTAAGGAGAGAAAAATCTGAGGCCATCCAAAAGCAATTAGTGAAGAAAGCACTGCTGGATATAAATATGACTTGCAGCTGCCAAAAATAGCTCTTAACCTCTGCCGCTTGGGAAAAACAGATACACATGGCTCCTTCAAACAGCCAGCTCTAGAGGCTGGTTGCAGCTCTGCTCAAACACACACCTCCATCCTGTTACCCTTCCCTTCTCAAAGTTCAAATCGGAACAAGAAAACAGCTTCAGATGAGGTTTTTGACACTAGCAGCTAACTTCCTAGGGCAGTTACCCATTTTTTTTAGCAAAACAGTTCTTCCACTGCATTCTTTCTATCCTATATATATATATATAAAAGGTTTATTAGCACCAAGGAGTAATATAAAAGTAGCACCATTATTGATACTGTCTGTTTTGTGCACATATAACTCGGTCATATAACAGGTGTTGCACTTTCACAGTAAGCTGCTGTATATTGTCTTTTAGGATGTAAAAGGATATACTTTTTTTTCCTGTTAAAGGAGTCTCTACTTTCAGGATTGCAATGAGATTAATATCTCTATGCTTTGTGATAAATTCTTTCCAATCTGTGGATAAAGCAGAGTAGCTTAATTAACTAGTTAAAGATCAGGGCCTGAGGTGGATACTCTGCTGACCAAGCTGAAAAATATGGTAAGTGTTGTGGTTTTGCTGCAGTTCATCTGCCCATCACTGATAAAGATGAAAACTTGGGTAGTTTTTTCTTTTTTTTTCTGTTATCTAACTTTATATAGTTATGCAGGGTGGTTGTAGGTAGTTATGTAATTATGTGTAGTTTTCTAGGGGCTAATCTAGAACCCTGGTGTCAGCTAAGTGAATGTAACTAACTGATCTGTTTGAATCTTAAAATTTTGGTTCCTAACATCAAGGAAGTTATTTACTTTCTCACTAAATAGCTTACAATTGTTCATTTAATCAAATTTGCAGGACATGACTGAAATTCCTGTGCAGGAGGAAGTCTACAGGTACAGTGTGTTATTACTAAATATCAATGTATTTCGTCTGCTTTGAGGTATGGTTATTATTTATGCATTTAGCATTCTCATTGAGAAAACTGAACAGTCTTATACCTGGGTTTCCTTTATTCTTGTTCTCTGGGAAATTGTTAAAGAATTTTGTATTTGAATTGATCTCTTTAATGGGGGCACTATTTTCTTTTACTGGCTACACAGTAGTATGTCTTTGAGAAAGGATCTGACAACAAAGTCTTCTGCTGTCTGAGTCCTGGAGGAGAAATTACAGCCTAACTTAAGCTAGCTCTTCTGCTATTGGCTTCAGTAAGATTCCTCTTTTCCCTTTTTTTCCCTGCTTTCCTGAACCATTTGTCTCTGTCTAATTGAAAGAAACATATGCATTCTGTCTACCAATTCATTAAAATCATGCATAATTTAAGAGTATTAAGTTTATTATGAGGCGAAATATCTGCTCTCTATGGAGCAGATTTTGGTTATATACTTAGGCTATTAATAGAAAGCCATTCAAACAGAGGAAAATTTAAATCCATTAATTCTCACAATGTAGCTCTACATTAAGGTCTTGGATATAACCAAAAGCCCATTCTGTGTCAATTCCTGCATATAAATGCAAATCTTTTTGTTAGAAAAATAGCCTTTTTTCATATAACAGAATTGGAGAACAATACTGAGAATAGGGAGGTCCCTCTGCAGTCAGGAGACAGGTGAATACAGACAAGTCTTTACTGTGCAATAACTTGTTATGGTGCCTCTGTTAAATAAATGTTTTGTTGCAACAGGATTTTATGTGAAAGATAGCAGTGGATGACATTTATTGTGAAGACAGGAGATTTAAACCAAACAAAATTGAAATCCTGAGAAGGAATTACCCAGAGTTTACCTCTGACAGTTTTTGCATAAATGGTTATAGCTATAACCAGTATGTAGGGCCCAGACAGCAATTTTATTGTTACCTGAAGGCAATTATTAGTAAGGCTGTGTAATTGCAAGCTAATTAATTTCTTCTAAAACAGATTATGCTTGAAATTTCTGTGATTTAAATGTGAAATGTCCTCATTAATGTGAGTTAATATCAATTAAACAAAAGAATAATTAGCATACAAAAGTCAAATCGGCTTTAATTGGAAATCCGTTACTGGTAGCTCTGTAATTAATACTAGAAGCAGTAGCATTTGTAGTGACCCTGAACCGTTAACATGAAAAGTAACTGTATGAGCTAAGCCGAAAGCAAATGTCTCTAGATAGTTAGACAAACTCTACTCTAGAGATTTTTTTTCATTCTTTTAGGAGTTACAGAAATTTAAATTGTAAAACTATTTGTAGGCACCATGTACAGTTTTTCATATTTATAAACTGCTTTAGAGATACCTGTTTTAAGTATTGGACTTGTGTGGTACCGTCTTATAGGAGACTGCTTTTCTCTCCTTAATGGAGAAGTTAAAATTGAGTTTATTTTCCCCATTTGGACAAACAAAGTCTCACTCACAGCAGGGTAAATTCCTCCAGCTGTTTGTGGTCTGGATATTAGCAGCTGATCTCATCTAAAGTAGTCAAGCTGGGAAACAAGGGGAGAAAAAGCAGCTTTTGTGCAGAAAGCAGAATGGGAAATGGTTAACCAGCCCTGAACATAGACATATAAGAAAGCTGTGGGCTTTACCTGCATCTCCATTTACAGTATTGTCCGGTTTGGAGGGTTGGGGAGGACATGATTGTGGTGGAGGGTTTTTTTTTTTTTTTTTGACATCTTCCTTTTAGCATTGTATGCTATTTACACCTATGCTAATGCAGACAATTTGGTATGCAAGAAGAGTCTACCATGCAGGAGAACTTCTCTAAGTAGATCTGCAATGTCAGGAAGCGAGCTCCCTACATGTAACGAGCGTTTTCACAGCTTTCCCCAAAAATATCTCCCAGCTCTGCGGTTGGTCAAACTTTCCAGCAGAGGCATGGCCTGACGTTGCCGTATGCAGCAGCTCGGGGTCGGTGGATCACAGACACCATCTCTCCACACTAGCACCCACCAAGACGGCAATGTTTTTGACATACCTCTGGTCACGTTTTCACCGAATGAGAACCCTCCCTAAAATGTCATCTCTGTGAACAACATTATTCATGACTGTTTTTTGTTTTGTTTTTAATGTATAAAACTCTCAAAACGTAACAGGAAAGATCCTTAGACCCTCGTCCTTTAGCAGCGCTGCAGACCAGAATCATTCTGGATGCTGCTTTTTTGTGAAGTTTCACAGTATGACTTAAAAAAAATGGGCAGGGTGGGGAGAGGACAAACAAAAACATGATTTAACCAGTTGCACAAGATTTCTACTTCATCGGTCCATTTTCAGGAGGTGCAATGGGAAGATCAGGTGGTACATATATGTATGAAGAAAGAAAAATACACCTTTTGTATCTTGTCCTTGATATTTCATTCATCTTCCTGGAGATTAATTTCTTAGGCAAGGTTTGAAGCTAAAGCTTAAAGAAAAGCTATTACAAGTACCAGCAATGCCTTCTTTAGGCTTTAATAAGACATTATTATAAATCTTCATTACAAGGTATTGAAAGATGTTTTCTTGTTATCTTATCATGACAGTACGGAGAAGGAAATACCATGAAAAATGAGAACACTAGAGCATCAGTGGGTAGAAAATATAAATAGATACATCACATCAAAAGATCAATGTATTTACTCCCATGAGGCCTATTTTAAAGGTACTTGAGCACAAGATATACTACATATATTCTTATTTTTCTATTGATCTCTGTTCAGCTAAGCTTAAGGGAAACATAGAGATGATGTATATGGTTATAATTAGTCACAAGCCCTTGGTTGAATCAGGATCTCTGTTCTTAACTAGGGCAGGGCTAAACAAGATGGGAGGAGGGAGAAGAATTAACCCGCAAAACTGCTTCTGATAGCACAAACGCTAAATTAAAACAAATACTTTGAATATGGAGTAAAAAAAAATGCTGTGTGTAAATACTGGTTAAATGATTTTTGCTTGAACCTTATTGCTTTGAAATGAAAGACTCCTAACACTATGCACTATGCTTCCTCTGACTGCCGATGCAGCTGCTGTTGAGCAGAGCTTCCTGACTAACTCAGTACAGAGAGTTAAAATTGCCTGTGCCAACTGGGCTATCTTGGAAACCTTGCCTGTGCAATTTCAAAACAGAAGATTGCATTAGCAAATCCTGTGGAGAAAACTCACACTTGAGCACCAGAATGGAGATCTGAAAGCATTTTGGATCTCATTTAAGCAGAAGTAAATAGAGCTTTTCAATTCACGCTCTATTGTTTATACAGTGGAAATGTACTTCTAATTTAAATGTGAAAAAAGGATAGTGGAAAGGACAAGATAGGGATGCTGCAGCGCAGTAGTGGAACAAACACAGCATAAACCAAAAACCCCCTCTAATTTCTCTTTATTGAATAGGCCAATTCCAACTGCACTGAAGCCAGAGAAAAAATCACCATTGACTTCTGTGCAGCTGGATGAAGTCTTCAAGTGGTTCTATTGACTTCCTCAATGGATCATGTTCTAGGTTTCATCCTGCATCCTGCAAGGCTTTTTCACATGTGTCCTGCTTTAAATAACAACAATGATGCCCAGCGTTTTGTCTAATCTTTTTCTTAAATATGGAACATGTCTCTGAAACTAAGAATGAAGAAATCTATCAATGCTGGATAGAGCTTAGGTCAGCACACTGGAAACCCTGCATACTGTGGGAATTAATCAGATCCTTTTATGTAAATATACATAGAACTATTGACTTAAACCCTCAAGATTGATCCTGAGCTTCTGCAAATGAGAATATCTTTATATATCATTAGGAATTCATACCAGAATTTATAAAAGGTTTTGCATGTGTTTAGAAACCAAGCAGTAAAACTGAGAGAAAAAAAAAAAAAAAAAAAGGATGCTTAATAAGGTCTAAAAGGTGGGGGGAAGAGTATCCAAATCTCTTCCTATTAGTCCAAATCTGTGCAAGCATTACTAATCATTTCATAACATAAGTCAAGTTGTAGTAGCTGATAGATAAAGAGCAAAAGAAATGCAGGCACTAGGACATACTACAAAAAACAAGAATGATTTGGGAAGGTCCCTAAAGTTTTTAGAGGGAGCAATCCAACAGAAATTCCTGAATGGTATCTGCCCGGATCCCTTTGAGTTGGTTCTTAAAGTCTACACAGGGCTCCAGGAAACAGACAGAAATTTCCATCCACAATTTGTGTTAAACAGTCAAGGTAAAAAAAAGAATTTGGAGAATGAGGAGAAAGTCATATTAGGAAATGCCATGTTAGTACAACATGCTGAAATAAGATACACACAGAGCTTCATATATACCAATAACAAAGAAGATGGACAAAATGAAATTTACGGTTTTACATCTGCAAGAATCCTGAATGCCATGCAAGTCACAAAAACCTTAATCTTAATAAATTCTACGGAATTTATGCTCCATCTAATGTAGAATTTTCTCCTGTGTCTCTGGGGACAATCTGCCTTATTCCCTTTCAGTTTTAGATGTGATCACCTTGCTATGGAGGTAAATCATATGTTCCATCATCTCTGCAGGGCTTTGGGAAGATAAAGACACATCTATTACAGTCTGCAGCGCAGAGAAGATCTTCCAAATTAATCTCCACGAAAGGCAGAGCTTTTTCCCTATAACTTGTGAATAGCTTTCAGGTAGAGGTAGGAAGTGAGCTATGGTCTTAAACCTAGCTCGACTTAGTCCAGCTTCAGAGTACATGTTTTTAAATTGTCAAGAAGACAAGTCTGTCCAGCAAAATCACTTCTTGATTCACTAGCTGACTACTACATGTGTATTCTGGTAGGGAATTCTATATGAATAGGGTTAAAGTGTGGGTTAACAGTCTTTCAAGATTGTAGCCAGTGAAAAGAAAATAAGGACATTACCATGAGATAAAATAGTAGGGAAACGTAATATCTTTTGTAAAAAGATTCCACTAGCATTCCATTAGCATTATTATCTGTGCCAACCAGGAAATGACTATCATTTTAGATACTGTTTGACAGCTCTGATTTATTCCTGGAGAACTCTACTTCATTCTCACCAATTAACATCGCAGATCCATAACCAACCTCAGACATGCCACATCTATTCTCATGGGATTATCTATAAGCCATTTATTCCACATGTCTGTCCATCTGAAGTAGCTGTATTTTCTGCAAGAATATGATCTTAAGATATTAAAACCATTCTCCTCTGCTCAAAAAAATGCAGAAAAGAGGACAACATTATTTATCAAAATTGTCTTTTGCCAGGTGGAGACATATTTTTGTACAATAGTCTCAAAACTGCAAGCTTCTCTCTATCTCTTTTACTGTCTCTCTGCCCTCCTCATCCCCAATATATAGCACTACAAGAGCAATACCAAAGGAATTTGTGGACAGTAACAGAAAAACTATAAGAAAATTAGAATCACTACAACTAACAGCTCTCTCTGCATTTATAGCCTCTTTTATCCTTAAGGAGTCTATGGTAATTTAGAAGACCTTTTTTCTCTATCAATTAAATTATTACACCTAGCAAACCCTGCTGTGACATGGTTCTTGGCAGAGATTTAAGAAGGCTCAGAGATAGAATACAACCCTTTATAAGGCTGAAATTGAAGTATGTGATATTCTATCTGCTTGAAATTTCATGGGGAATTAGATAGAAAGATCTTATTTACCTCCATTGCAACCTGGCTAGGTCACTCATACGAACATCAAATATTCAGTGCCCACCATATTTTTATGTTGCACATTAACCACAAAATAGCATTGGCAATGGTTCTGTGCATCTTAGCCCTTTAAAACGACTTCAGAGGAAAAGCAACAACCTGTGACACTACCTGTGCAGCAGATTCTTCATGGCAGTTCTTATAGAGCCTTTCAGCCAAAATTCAATTACCTCGCCACGGAGATTTATTGTCCCGCCTTAAAACAATGCTCCTCTCTTGAAGAACCATAACTTGGCAAAAAGACTGTCTAGAGCAATTGCACATGTCCCCACGGGATCTGTTGCACTGCCATCCACCTGGCAGTTCTGCCAGTTCCTCTGTTCACTGCATTTGACGGGCAGTTTGGAGATCTACGGAAATGGCTAGGCTTTAATGCCATAAAAATACATGTGACTGATTGATAATTACAGTTTTGTTTCAGCTCTGGCAAATCAATATTTCAGATTTTTCCTGTGCCTGGCCAAAGTAGAGAGTAGAGCAAAGTGGACGTGCAGCTTAGAAATTAGATGTGTGTATAGTGCATCTGTAATTTAGGGTAGCCAAACTGAAAAACTGTGGTGCTCAGAGTTGTCAGGTTGGGTAGCATGATGGCAGCAAGGCCACCAGAGCTCCCTATGCCCATGTCCAGCCTGTAGTGAGACTGAGTGAGCACAGGCACACACACACACTACATACGTACGAGCACTGGCCATGCAGATCAGCACAGACAGGAAGCACAGCACTCACTCTAACACTATCAGTGTCAGTGTTCCCTCTCTGTCTGCTTATATGTGTTTATACAGATATATTGGGGATCCCTCCAGAAGCCACGCTCAGACACTCAGTCAAAGAAGTAGTTGTCCTCGAATCACAGATCTCCCAGTCACCGGCACCTGGACAAACAGGTCCCCATGCCCTTTCCAGTTGCTGATACTCAGACCCCCTCATGTACATGTGCACACGCACATACATTACGGATCCCACCAATAACGGGCCTCAGACATCTGCTCAGTAGCTGCCCGCCAGCTCCACAGGTCTTGCAGTTATCTGTCTATCTGTCTGTCTGTCTCTCTCTCACACACACACACACACACACACAAACACAAATGGGTCTCTCCAATATCTTACTAATCACCAACCCCCAGGTTTCACAGCCTCTTCAGGAGCTGGCTTGCACCTCCTGGTATCCCTGGCAACTCCTAGACCTGCTGGTCCCTGCAGCACCTGTTCTGGACTGATGGCCACCCTATAGGTTGCCTCCCAATCTCTGCAGTGTAAAAATGACCAAATATTATTAAACACCGTCCAGTGAAAAATCTGAGTAGATGTGTTCAAATTATGATTCCTTCAAGCCAGAGTCCAGAACAGACAAAATAATTCTTGATATGTTTCTGGCATAGCAAATTAGAATTTTTTTAGTAAATTTGTTTCTAAAAGATCCAGAAAAGTGCCAAAGCGGAATATTTTAACATTAGTGCTTCTAAAAATAAAATCCAATATTTAGTGTTATTTTGTATGGGTAAAAGCTAATATTTTCAAATTATCAATGGTGGTTGCTACTAAAATAATAATTACAGACTCCTGACTACATCAAAATGCTACTCTAATCAGAAGGGTGCATCAGTTTATCCTATGAGTAGCTTTATTGACTTAAATGGAACTATTGAAGCACAGGAATCAGACTCATTTAATAAAATCTAAATATGTTGCATCTATATATTCATTAGTGTTTGATTTATTTTATATTTTATTTATTTATTCTAGCATTTGATAGCACTGGTTTCTCCAAAACTGAAGTATGTTCCTAGTTCATAGATTTTCTTAAGAGTCTTTAAAGTCATCATTGGCTAATGAATTCCTGTAATCCTACCAGGCATTGCCAAGAGGTGGAAATCACTCTGTAGGCTGAAATAGATTTGCCATTGCATATCTATTGGGTGCTCACATATACCTTCCTACATGTCTTCCACAAGCCCTGAACTGCCTCAAAGGGCAGAAATCATGAAAGGATATGGCTGCCTCAACCCTGCAGCCACTCTCAGGCTTTCAAAGAAGGCAGAGAAGTGAGGAGTGCATGTAAATATGCAAGTCTATCTCACAAAATGAATGAGAAAATTATATTTCTCCATTGGCACCTGCTGCATTTCTCCACTCATAGTTACCCTGAGAGCAGCAATTTCATAAAGGAAGAGAGTGAGGGACTCTGTGCCAAAAAAATAAAGCTTGTAAAGCTGTTTTACCTAATGGAGCATTCAAACTTGAGGTTTAATCAAAGGCGTAATGGTTTGCAAAGTGTGAATGGAACATCAATCGTCAGCTTTTTGGATTCCAAACAATTGGAGCGTGTCAAAGTCGTGCAGGCAATGCTGCTTGAAACCTAGTACGCTGAGGTTTCACACCTTCAGATAATATCCAAGAGCTAGCAGATACACTGCACACCCCACTCCTCCTGGGCAGCACACAAAAATGCAAGCTGTGCTTTTCAGAAGATAGTAGAATGGCTTGTGAAAATGTCTTTCTAAATTTTGATCCAGAACTCTGGTGACACTGAATGTATAAATCTTACATGTATGATCTACATGTGGTTTAGGGAAAAACAAATCTATTACTTCTTAGACTAAGAGGCATGCAATAAGTTTATATCTTTTTCCACATAGAATAGAATTAAATTTTGGAGCTCTGTCACAAGATAGCTGAAAGTACAAGGAAATTCAAAAAGGGAATAAGAAACTAAAAAATAGCTATTTCAGCTGTTATTAAAGACAATGCTGCAGAGGCAACTGCAGCACACCAACACCTTGCATTGCCACTGCCACTGCAGAGAAAGATCTCCTCTTCCTTTTATGTTCTTACACAGGGATTGCTAAACATAAAACCAGTAAAAGGAAAATACATAGAAATCAAGCAGAAAATTTTAAAAGTACTTTGATTTTAGCTAAATCTGCCCACAAAAAAAAAACCTTCAGAAAGCACAAGCAGGAAAAATCAGCAAACAACAGCAAAAAAAATGTTGTAGGAAATCACATATGTACAGCTAAGACTTTTTACAAATCTAATAAAAGGCACTCTTGACTGGACACTGCTTTGCCAATTGAAATACAAAATGGCAATTTAGCTGCCATATGTACTTTATTTGAAGATAATTATATTTTAAGACTAGGGCATTTAAAAGTGGCATAGTAATCCTTTCTGCTTACAGAAATAATTCCCCATTTCTTCTTGCAATGTTTTTCCATTTGATTTCTTTCTAGGAGTTTTTTTGTTATATGAAATAAACAGGTTTTAACAGTTTTCTCAATGAAACAGTTAATTTAAACTTCACCTCTACACCAACATCCTATGGTATCAATGACCTTTAAAGGACTATTTTTTAAAAACAGTGGAATAATCTAATTTCTAGCAGATTTCAGTGAAAGTGAGTGCTTTAACGAATCCAAGATCTTTTCCTCCTGACTTATGACAAAAAAGGAAAGAAAAGCATATTTTGCCTGTTTTTGTGCATGTGCTGAAAATAGGACATCAAAGTTTATAATAATGCTTTTATTGTTTTATAATACCTCTGTCATTTTAGTACAGGAAAACACAGAAGTCTTTCCAAGTGATCCAATACTAGAAACAAAAGTTTATAAAAATCACAGTTTATAAGAAAGAATACATGAAGGTTCTCTGTTGACGATCATTCTTTATAGTAAAATGATAGGGTCCACAATCATTTGAATTTGCAACCTGAAGCCCAAGGTTATCAGGAGGGAAAGCTACCTACAGGCAATCTGTGAGTTTAAAGTAAAATGAAGGTTCTTTAGTAAAACTCTGCCACTTTACATTTTTCCAAAACTTCATGTAAACTTAAACAATGGCAAAGGTTCTCAATTCAAGAGATTGGTGTGGTTGGATTTGGTGCTTAGACAAAGAAAGTGTGTTTGACAGAACAGGAAAGAAGAATTTCAAATAGTTTGAACTAGCTCTGTAAAATATTTCTTCCTTAAAATTACTATATTCATAAATGATAAAATTCTGTAATCATTAATATTACTTTCAAACATAAAGTCTTGGGTCAGGGTCAGCTAGTCTACAGCAGATGTAGCATTGGCCCATCAGTTGGTTATAAACAGAATTAGAATATTGAGATAAATGGAAGATATGTCACAATGGTAAGAAAATTTCCACGGTTGCCTAATCACTGACTTGGAGAGATCATTTCAACATCCTCAAACATCCCAAATGCAGAAGACCTCCTTGAACTAGTATGATTCTATTCATGCTATCACTGTGATACTTTACTAGAAAGCGGTGAAAAAGTAGTAAGAGAATTTCTCTAAGCTAAGCAAGGCAGAACAATTTAATTTATCACAGCAGTCTGGAAAGAGTGATAGAAAATTTCCATAAAGTGCTCTTTTGATCAAATTCTCTATTTATGTTTGCAATATTTATTATCCTACTCTGACATAATACACACCCAGGCTGCTTTGTTGTGACACTGCTGACCACTATGCTAATAACTGATAGCAAACAATCTGTTCACTCTCATATTGATTCTGAGCAAGTATAATTCGGGGATATAAATCATGTCGCAGTGCTCTGAATCTATAAAACCCAAGCAGTTTGCAGTTTAGCTAAGTCACAGTTGATTGACTTAATTATAAAATGGAAAGGCATATCAGGTAGCACTGTCAGTGCGTTAGTGCATCTAAGGAAAAAATTCCAAAGCACTATATCAGTAGAGATAAGGTACATTGTCAAAAGTTGCAACACAAACTCTTTTGTGCTAGGAAAAAAGAAGGTATTGAAGGTATAGGATGCTTGTGGTTGTCCCCTTGTTGTCCCCTTCCAAAAGTATAGACAGAGCAACTTTCTGCAAACAACCTTCCTTAAAAGGTAGCAGTCATTCATCAAAAAAAAAAAAAAGAAGTCATTTTAGCAGAACTATTATTTGAAACTGTTTAAGATAACCCAGTTCATTTTGCTTGGAAAAGGTTAGGGAGTGCTTACACCAGCAGACTGCAGGCCAATATAAGAGGGCAATCATCTCTGACAGCAAAACAAGGAGCAGAGGACAATAACCTTTTCCACCAGAAAGCCACACTGCATGTCCATACTACAAGGCTACAGAAACCTCTCTTGCCCTAGGAAAGCCCTAGAAAAACCCTCAGTGAGGATTCATTCTGAGCAGTCAGGAGGGAAAAAGAAAAATAAAACAAATACCACCAATGTTACTGATAAGTAGTGGTCATAATTCATCCTAGCATCAAAAAGGCAGATGGTTCATCTAACAAGAAAAATCAATAGCATTTGTCATACTTAACACTGACATTTTTCAAACTTCTCTGTATTTGCAGGGCAAAGGCCAACTAAGCTATGCATATTTCATCTACTGTAACACATGATGACCTTCCCATTGTGCCCTTTTCCAACCCTGACCTTTTAAGACTACAGTGAAGAGGTAACTATTATTAAAGAAGGAAAAGTTATTCACATGAGCCAAAACCACATTTTTGGTCTGATTTGTTACATAATTCTTGCCTTTAAAGAGTAAAAAGAAAAAAAGAAAAAAAAAAAAAGGCTCTATTTCCATCACCTAAAAGGTAGTTTTATGATTTTTTATGAATTTTCAAATATTTTTACCTAGGCTATATATCTTCCAAGGATTGAAGATATATTGCTTAAAAGTAGGGGTATTCCTTAGTGGCTACCCTGGTCACATCAAGTCTGCAGGATTCCAGCTGGGAAAACAATATGAAATGGAGGAGATTCTTAGGTAATTCTTGCTGAGACAGATATGATATGGTATGAACAATACAAAGTGATTTCCATGCGACACTGATTTTTGCAGTGTTTGAAACAGTATAGGGCTTTGCTAACAAAATAATAGTCTTCACAAAAAAAGAGAGTCTTTGGTTCCCCTTTTATTTTTGTTTCCATCAGCACCTTCCTATGATGAGTTGGGATGCTTGATTTCATTTCAAACACAACAAAGCAAAGTTTTATCATAGCAGATTTCATAGATTCAGCTTTTGGCAGCCCCTACCAGAAGGGCCTTCTTCTGGCCCTGCATTCTCTCATTAATATCAGAGTGATCTGAAATGTTCAGCATCCAAAGGCTCAGGTACTGAAGTATCAGCCGTCTCTGCAAAAGCCAAAGATGAAATCTTTTGACTTTTGCCATTTCTTAATTTAAAGCTCACCCAATACCTTTATTTGCAGAGAAAGTCTCATCTACCACATAAATTGTAGCATGAAGGCAGCGCATGGCATAAGCAACTGTTGAGTTTTAGATAATCATAGAAATTAAATAATAGATTCAATGAAGAGATATCCATAGAAAACAAGGTACCTCACTACCGGTGCTTACTGAAGGCCTTAGTCAATAACAAATTTAGCACATTTATTTTAAGCATGCCTTAGCCAGATAGTTCAAAAAAGCTATGTATACCATTGAATTATAATAGGCAGGTAAAAGAGGCATTTTTAAATGCTTTCTGGAAATGAACATTTTACTAGTTGGTACTGGTGTCAGTCATTTTGTCTTACTGATTGGATTCACAATAGATCAAAATTACCTCAATTTACTTTTTGCTATACAGCATATTCTGAAAATGAATTCATATACGTTACTCTCTAAAAATAAATATTGTCAAATTTATGTCATTCTATTTGAAGGTGATTATTCCTATAATAATTACTGAGACAAAAAGGTAATTGACCATGACTTAAGGTCATTTATAATGCATTCCCTTTGCGAAACATGCATAAATCTGACTCCTTAATGTTACTTGTCTGCTGCCCACTCTCCTCATTTGCCACCACAAAGCAGTTTTAAAATAAAGTATTGACCCTGGAAAGTTCATGTAACAATCTATTCACAATGATTTTCCTATTACAAACAAGAACTCACACAAGAACATCATTACAGTCAACATGATCTGGTTAATCCAGCCTTAGATTACTCAGGACTGCATGTAATAAGTGTCTCTATCTTTCTGTATGTGGATATCTTGGATTACCAATTTATTCATTCAGTGTTTTACAGTGCACAGTAATAATAAAATGCATTAGGCATGATTCATTTCCAATACTGTCATCTACATTTTAATAGGTCTCAAAATTACAAAGAAAAATGACAAAGACTTATGATAGTTAATACCAATTTCAATCTATACACTGAGCTTTAAACAAAATTTCAGACAACTGACTATGGGTAAAAAGGCTTGTAAGAATAAACTATCCTTATTTCCGAAAAGGATCCAAGCAAAGAAAGCCTGGTGCCATGAGACACAGAAAGGTAAAACTGATACAAACGTATTTTCAATTCACAAAAAAAGACAGTTAAAAACAATGAAGAACATAGAGCACTCTTGTCCGTATAAAATCAAGAAGTTCTTTCTTTGCTTGCTAGAGGGTCTAAATAAGCGAATATTCTGGGCTTTTGCTAGATCATCTCACAGAAATTAAAGGAGGGAATATCTCACCTAATGCCAATAAAAAGGCCTGGGAGAGACTGGCTTCTCTGGAGAGCACTTTGCCCCTTCTAGGTCAGGTGTCTCAGGCCAGTGAGATCACCCTGGGGTCCTACCCAGCTCCTCCTCCTCAGGCTACCGCAGCCAGGATGGCAAGCCGAGACGAGACGAGACAGCTAACACTCAGGGAGCACCTGAGGAGAAACGAATCTCTCCCTGCAAAGGTTTATCTGCATTGCAGATGAAGCTGTATTTGAATGCAAGGAGACATACCTGCTCCAAGTTTCACCTCACTTGCACAAGCTAATAGCAACGAGAAGTTGCCAGCGTGGACTTCTCTGCAAGAGAGACCCTTGCTGGTTGCTGGCCAGCATTCAAGGCAGGGTACTGGAGGATCACTGTGCTGTTGAGATTAAAGTTGGAGCAGGGCTTTTTACCTGTCATATAATTATATCTCTGTTTGTTGCAAAGATTTGCCTGAAGCATACAGACGACCTTTTCACCTCAGATTTGCACACACAAAAAATGTCTTTGCAGATACAAGTAATATGATGACTGCTTTCTACCTTTCAGACATGAGAAATGTCAACCTGTAGGAAATTCTGTATTTAGTTTCACCCCACACAGGAATGAAAAATATCAACATTAATTAACATTCCCCAATAGCTAGGCAGGATAAGAATATTCTATACGACATCATCTGGAATAGCTCTAATAGGGAAATAAAATCCCTTTATTGCCATAGCCCTGTTTATAATTAGCATAAGGAATGAAATTGGGGGAGCAACACTGTGTGTTACTACAATAGCCTATTTTACAGTAAATGCCTATTTAAACATAGCTCTTGAAACAATGCAGCTACAATACATCTACCCTTATCATATTTTGTTGCATTTTGGTAGTGTTCCTGTAGATAGCACTGAAGCAGGTAAGAAGACAATAACTAAGAGCTACACAGAGGAATGTGCACCTGGAATCTAGACAAAATTCTTTGCTACTTGTTTTTCCTCTGTCCTCAAGATTTAAGAATCACGTTTTCTTGCAGTTTAATGGTTAGAAGTAAATAATCTTGTTGCAAGGAAATGAAGTAGTAAATAATCTTGTTTCAAGGAAATGAAGCAGCCCATTTGTATGCATTTCTTTTCTATTCTCCTTATTTTAAATCATTCTGAGTTATTCTCTGCTGATTTCTTCTATGCAGTCAGATTTTTTCTCTGTCTAATCTCTGACTGCGCGTATGTAGGTTAAAGCAATTAAAGTCCTTTGTTAAGCAAGCTAGCTTGAAACAAGGGAAGCCATCTCCCTGTTACATAGCCCCAAGCAAAAATAAGCCATTCAAGCTGAAAAATTTCCTGGAGAGAGACCTAAAAAGCAGAGATGAAGACTCTGATTATGCATGTAAGATGCAAAAATTAACCTTCCCAAAAAACAAGAAATGACAGAGAATCATTTCCTACAGTGAGCTCAGGAAAGGAGAGAAATAAAGTACCGTGATTTGAAGTTGGGTATTAGGATTGGGATTCTGAACAAAGCTAATTGCTTTCTGTTGCTTCTGCCTTCATAGCAAGAGAACAGAAATAAAACTCCGGGTGCGCTCTTTGTTTAGCAACAGGATTGCGCCAAGAAAGCCGGACTCACCAGATGTGTCTACATCTACATCACGCACTGCAAAGAGGGCAGGCTTGGAGGTTGACTTGCTGCAAATCATTGTGGCTCCAGCTTCTTATGTCCACATTGCACATTTGCCAAAAAGCAGTTTACTGCAACTGTTGATTCTAAATGCATGCCAGGCATGCGCAGAGCTAAGCCCTAGAGGACCTTACATCCACATCAGAAGTGGGATGCTGTAGATGGTGTCCTGATGCATGACTTCAGCACGGGTTCCACCAGAAGAGAAACTAGGGTGTTAATATCCTCCAGAAAACACAAAGCATAGACACACTGGTGCTCTAAAACACTGATACAGATATACAAGTGTGTATATATCCATCATATTCATACCGACCACTCCTAAACTCTGTTCTTCTGCTTAATTGATGCAGGTTAGACAGTTGGCAGAAGCCTCATCCCACCAGCCTCATGCCATGAAGCAGTTTCCTGCAAAAGATTAAAAGATTTCCTTTTTCAGCTGCAAGTCTCTGCCAGGATTCTGCTTTTTAACACGAACTTGACAAGTGCAAATGGTTAGAAATATAGTGAGGAATTTCCCTGCCTGATTTCAAGAAGCAATTTTTTCTTTTTTTCTAAGCCAATTCTTACAATGAACAAGTGAAATTCAAAATTAAATTATGGCAACAGTGATGAGAAAGACCACAGTGTTTAGCTGACTAGTCTGAGTAAAGACTGAAGATCACGAAAGCACTATGTTGGTCAGATGCTAGGATGCCAGGATGGAAAGGATGCTTTCATTCAAGAAAATAATCATTTAGAAAGCGAATACAACTATAACAGATACAGAAAAGAAGGGGAAAGAAGATGGAGCCAGACTCTTCTCTGTGGTACATAGTGATGGGTGGGAGGCAGTGTACACAATTTGAAATGAAGGAAATTCCACATAACGTGAAAAAAAAAACTTCTTTTACTGTGAGGTTGCTCAAGGAGGTTGTGGAGTTTCTATCCTTGGGGACATTCAAAATTTGGCTGTACAATTTGGCTGTAGGTGACCCTGCTTTGAACACCGGGGGTTGGACTAAATGATACACAGAGATCTTTTCTGTTCCCTGGTAATTCTGAGAATCTATTGTTATATCATATATAACTGTATCCTCACCATTTTCTCTCTGTGGTATATTTGTGCTATTCCTTCTATTACCAGTATTACCAGACAGTTTCTTCTTCTATTACCAGGCAGTTAAATAAAAAACAAATAAAAAAAGTACCCCTACGTATATAATTCAAATTATTCATTATGCTTACACATGCCTTTCAGTGTCCATCTGTTTCACTTAGAGGTCCCAACTGTTTCAAATGCCTTTTTCATAATTAGCCTTTATGGATTACTAAAAGCCAATGGCTTTTTAGAATTAGCTTAAAACAAAGGCGATGAAAACTGCAGTGTTTTCTAAGGTATCTTTTCTAGTACCTTGACCTTCTATCTTTCTTTATTTAAAGCTTAAAACCAAAATTAGGCAGTAACTACTTCAAATAGCCTTTAGTAATTCTGTAATGTATTTTATAGTTCTAAAAGCTTTTTTCAGTAATGCAATTACTCTTTTATCCAATTATGGAAGGCAGAATAACCGGGTAGGCACTTTCAGAGTACAATTCTCACACCATGGATAGATTCAGCTTCTAAGAAGAACTGTTTTCTTTAAAAATGCAGCTGCTGCAGCAGGGATACTACTTCAGATATAAGCTATCCTTGGAGCAGGGCCTAGGACCTATTTCTTTCCTACCCCAGAGGACTATGCTGACAACTAGATTAAGAACCAGGTGCTGTTTTGCACACGCACTCACTTTCCTCTCTTCTCCCCTGCCAGATTCCTTACCCTCTTTTTTTCCAACAGTTATCTGACCGCAAGAGGAGAGATGGAAACTGCCAGCTCCTACACAGGTTGTAGGCTGCTCTTTACAGTTCATTCCTAAAAGACATGCGAGAAGCGTTTGAACCTTTGAGAGTGAAAAGATCAAATCTGTGTTTCTCACTTTCTCCTTGGGATTCTGAGGGCAAAGCTCTTGTACGAAAAGTTCTATTACATAGGTCATCGGTGATTTTGCTATAGAACTAAAAAGACTGGACTTTGAACTGCATGATTTTTGAAAGAAATCCTCATTTCCCTGATCAAGATTTATATCCTGAATAACTACATGGAAACCAATTGCTCCAGGACTTTTTTACAGTTTAGGGAGCAATTCATCCCACCTATTCAAGACTTGTTTCCTTAACTACTTTAGCATGAGATGAAGTACTCCCTTAATGTCACTAACTATAACAGCTATGTCTCTACCGACTCTAAAAGGAGTCTGGGGTGACTCATTAAGATTTTGATGCCTATATTTGATTAGACTAATCCCACCCCCATTTAGGAATAAAGCCACAGCTGGAGGCACCTGCTTCAGCAACGCCGAAGGACCAGGACACACTGGTTTGCACATGTACTGACAGGCTTCTTTGTTCAGCTTAACTGGGTCTCTTCACAACAGGGTTGGTTCAGATCCTGCTCTGCAGTACCTGACTCTTTCCACACCCCATATGATGAGCTCAAGAGTCTAACACATTCATAGATCCTAGTTTAAAGAGCAGAAGGCTACAAGTTATATCATGGACAGCTAGTTACTTAAATCTGGGGGTTTTTTTTCAGTCCTAATGAACTGCAGTGGAGCAGCACAGGTTTTCAGAACTTAGAAAAACAGAAATTCTCTCTCTCGTAGCTCTATTATATGCAAATGTTATATATTATTCTAAGATTCCAGTGATTGTAGATTTGTGCTATGGCAATACAAAATGCCTCAGTGCACATTTCCCTACAAAATTATGGATGGAGGCCAGACAGACCAAGTGCTATAAAAGCTACTTTGATCTCTGCTGATAGAATATTTAGTTCTCCGCTCTACATACCATACCGAAGTGCAAAATAAATAAAGTTACAGTAGTGGCACTTAACACTAAAATGAAAAGTGAATTTACAAAAAATTACAAATTACATAGCAATGCTGCTACTCCAGACTGCCATATATCATTCTGGAAAAATACCATTAGCATCGTATCCTTTTTAAATGCTATAATTTTGTCATGGAATCAAGGAAGTTCCAAAATTAATCCATCTCTTCTCAAAGAGATGAAGAAGATAAATTTGATGCCTTTTCCAAATTCTGTTCCATAATGTTAACACTTCTAATCTCTTCATAAAAAAGCAGATGTGTACTGGGCTGGTACTCAATATCCTTCAGAGGGAGAACTGAAGAAATATGGTCTTAGAAGTGAATTTATTACTCTTATGTTGCTTCCAAAGATCAAGACTTTGTATGTGTATCTTGACAGATGAAACAGATGGACAGCTCCACAGGGTAATCATTTTCCAGAGGAATGTTCCTGGCTTTCCAGTTTATTCCCCACTTTCAAAGTAATATTCAGAGTTTCAGATAAGTGAATGACAAATAAATTTCTGAATGACAATACAGATTTTGGGAGGCAAGTCTAAGGAGTCCAATTAACTTTAAAATGTCTTCACAAGTTGAACAAGGATAGAATTTGTATTTAATAATTACAGTTTCATGCTCTGTTTTTTGAGCAAAAAATAGGGCAAACATTATGTTGCTGATTGTATTGTATATACAGGCTGTATAATACGCCGAGTTCCGATGTTTATCATTTAAATGCATTGGCTTGCCTAATTACTCAGTTATATTTATCTAGATGATTCTCCCTGCATCTGTGCACAAAGAAGTACAAAATATATGTTTCAAAGTTCAGCTAAACTAAAGGCACCAAACACACCTTTTCTTTATTATTCCTATAGCATATAAATTGATGGAAAACATTTTAAAGAGATTTGCATATAATCCATTTCTTTTTTCTGAAAGAGTAACCTCTCTTAAAAAGCATTCATCTGAAAATGGGTCTAATATTTAAATTCATCTTCAGCTAGAATTGTGTATGATTTTTCTGTAGTAAAACAAAAGCTCTAGATCTCTGATAGCTAATAAAAACATTCTACCCTGCCAAGTCACAAAATGCCATTTGTATGAGAGCTTCTCAACATAAAACCATACATATAGGCATTTATAAAATGCATTAAAGTTTCTGCCCCCAAATCCGCTATGAACAATGAACGGTATGAGACAATGAATTGTTAATAGCCTGATTTATAGCTAATTATAGTTAGATTCAACTCAAGTGACATATTAACCCTCAGGGAGCAGTTTACATTGCTTTTTTATAGTAACACATACACAATTTATTAAAATGATGCAAATTGCTTTGAAAATCAACATATACAGTGTCTGAAAGATTCAATTCAATAATAAAAATGAACAATACATTAGTTTCCTATGTATGTATCTGTGTTTTTCCTCATAAAGCAAAGAAGAAACTGTCTGCTAGTCAATCATCTCAGTAAAAAATTGAGTGAAGGGTAAATACCAAAAACTAAACTTGGTAGATTTGTACCAAAAATCTTGGTACAGGAAGAATGCTTCATGATCGAAATTTCAAAATTGCATACATTTGTATATTCACAGAATTCATTAACATTCTGGGGCCAAAGGGATGGTTTAAAAATGAATAGAAAATTGCTGTGGCTATTTCCAAGACATGTAGTATATGTTAGGCAACATGTTTTTCACACAACGTGTGGAAAGCAGAGCCTGATGAACCAAGCACAAGCCAAAGTTTACCACGCTCACCTTCACACGGGCATACCAGCAACCAGCCCGTCTGCGCCGCTTTCCCCTGAAGCTCACACGGAGAGAGACGGACTGGCAGATGGCTCACAGATGTTAAAAATCTGCGGGGAAATGACAGAGGAGGGTAAAGTGCTCATATTTATTCTCCCACCCAGTTTAGGGTGTAAGGGAAGAAATTAGACAACTCTTCCTTCTATTTGTACTGTACCATCCTGCAACCCCTAAGAGTAGGGGTTTCTCTTGTTTCAAGTACATGTCACACTTTTCATCTTGATCAAGATAGTCTAGCTGGGTCAACTGGTTCCAAGTGCTTCCCACCATGCAGCAGCCTGTGCATGTGGTCACGGCACACAAATAAACTCAGTTGCAAACTGTCGTTTGGGTCTGTTCTGCAAAACAAGGAGTAAATACAGGCAGGTTTCACATGAACACAAACTATTGAATATGCACCTATTAAATCTTAAATGAAAGGGAATGATCAATCAGTCAGAAACACAGGCTATGCCACACCATATATATTTGTTGAGAAAGAAATTAAATAAAACAAATCAAGCTTTTAGAAACAAAAGATTTGAGGGAGTGAAGGGGGATTTGCCAGGCACCTTTACACTTTAATTTTTTGCCTGTTCCCAGTGTGCTGCACTGAGAATGCATAGGTATGGGAGAATTGTACTGCTGGGTTCTCTTCCCCCTCCCCTTCCTTTTCATTTTGGTGATAAAATTCTAAAGCTAATAAAATCAGACAGATTATAGCAGCATTGATGAATGGCCATGTCTGGATTTCCTGTCTGGAGACTGGAGCAGGCAGTGTCTGAGAAAGAAGACAAGGCAGTCAGTGCATAGAGAGAAAAGAATATCCAGCAGATGGATTATGTCTGGCTGCTCCCATTATTAATACTGATCTGTATCAGGCAGTGATGAATACATAGAAGCACTCAGAAATACTAATGGTTTCACCCTTTAAGTACTAATTTCTACCCTTCTATCCTATTTAACATTAAAAATGCTCTCTGATCTTGTCATTGATGGAAATGGTTATAATGAAGAGGCAGGACTCTGGGGAAGAAAGAATATATTAGATTTAATGAAAAATATTAAAATCAGCTTTTAGAGATAGAGAAGTTATAAATTGCAATCACAGAATATCCGAGCAAACTCTTCATAAACAATCTTGATTTTTATTTCAAAGTATTTTTAGAATATTTCAGTTATCAAGAGCCTGGATTAAACACAATCTGGGGTATTTTAAAAAAACAGAATATGTTAGGTTTCATATGGACAATCATATAATCAATTAAACAACATTCATGGTGCACTAAAGTCAGTGCTATAAAACCTATAAAACTCCATTTCCCCAGGTCTTTAACTCTTTCAGAAGTCTCCCTGAAGAATTGAGATAATGTATATGTCTGACTGCTAAACAGTGAAAGCTTTCTGAATACTAAAACTAAAAAAAAGTGAATTCTTACACTGTATATTTTACTAACAGGTCTTTTTTTAAAGTCTATATTGTTTAATGATACCTAAGTGTCAGCCACAGCTAAAATAGACTTAAGGACCTAGAGCATCCCTTTCCTTTCAAAGTACCAAAAAGATTAAAATTATTTTGTTCATTAACATGAAAAAGCTCTCCCTAAACTCAGAAATATTCCATATTTGCACTAAATAAAACCAGACAGACATAGCGCGCCAGGTGGGGAAGAACAGCTAAAAGAGAATACCAAGCACTCCTACTGTCCAACAGCACTTACCCAGTGTGAAACAAGGAAGATGGTTTGAGCTGGGGAGGTCAGGTGCTGACTCCCAAAACTTGTTGTTCTTGTCGCTTCTTGCTTGCCTGCTCTACCAGGACATGTTTGGCCCAAATACCCAAATAGTGTTTGGCCAAATCCCTCTGGTCCCTCCCATAGAGACAAGATCACACAACCACACCTGGCTCCCAGGTAATTCCCCTGCCCCCAGCCGGTCAGGCTTGATGTTCGCTCGGAATCTCGTGCCCATTCGCATCCCTCGCTCGCGCCGGGTGTTGGCGCTGCAGACACATGGGCCTTGTGCCCTGCACTGGCTGTGGCTCAGTCATCCACACGTTCACACACGGACAGGATAGCGAGGCTCTTGGGGAAGAAACCTACTCCAGCCCCAAAATACAGTTGCCCAATCCCAGTTTTTGCTAAAGTGTTACATGTCATTCTCTGGATAAAGAAATAACATTAATTTTTCTTCATGCCGTCTGATACTCACCACTCACACACTTCAGACTTGCTCACCTCAAACTTCTATCACACTAGGAAAGTCTGGTTCTAAAAACTGGTCCTAAAAGGACAAGAAATGAATAACTTTGGTTATTTTCATTTCTGTGCAAGTAACTTTGTTCAAAAAAATCGTAGCCTGCCTCTACTACTCTCTGCTTCTTCTGCAAAGTACAGGTACGTACTTGTTTTTAGATGCTTAGCTGCAAGGTTTTGTAAAGTGCTTTGACATTTTGAAGAAAAGATCGAAGTTTGTGACCACCATGTTCATACATATAGATATTCATAGTTAAATCATGGCTTTGTTTTCTTTTTCCCCTAAAAATAGTTTTACACAATTTTTGTTACCAAAACTGCAGCTTAAAATGAAGTCTTTATAATTTCATATATGGATTTTTGAAGTTTAGAGATCTATTTTAGAAAGTTTCTCTCCTTCTCTATTACCCACATAAATGCTATTTTTTAATTCTTCTTTAAGGGAAAAAAAAAGCAAGAATATTGTAAAAGCTTTCAGAAAATATTCAGGACACACAGAGCTGTGCAGTTTCCTGAAGAAATTAAGCACTGCAAGCCTTTCTGTCATGTGAACAGTTTTATTCATGCAATATATTCTATGCAATTACTGGAGAAAAAGCCTTTATTAATGCTGATCAGTAATTAACTAACTGCTTTTCAGTTAAAGTGTTATTCCATATAAGATTCCAGACAAGTACAATTATTAGAGCAAGAACTTCTTATGCAATCTTTCCATGAGATTTATCTAAAATTGTTTTTTAAATATTGACAAGAATAAAAAACATAAGGTGCCCACTATTAATTCCAGGGAAAAATAAATAACCATAAAGACTGGGGGAGGAGGGTCCAATCTCTGTTTTACTGCCTTTTCAATAATGTCACAGTGTCATTGCATGCAAAGGTTTTATCTTCAGCATTTCAGATTTTAAAAACATTACACTTCATGTATCAATAAATATAGCACCACCATATAAGAGAATTGGGGGTTGCTTTATAGGTTTGAGAATGGAATTAAGTTATTTCAGTTCATGTGAATAACTTGGGAAAGGAGACTATATTTTTTAAAACATAACACAAGCCATTAGCTAACACAAGTATTTTAAAAACAGCTCTACAGATGTGAGTGGAATTTATTTTAATAACCTTGAAAAGTCCATGATTTATGATCTCTGACAAAAGACATTATGCATTTTTACAGTTCCTATTCAGATTAGTATATTTCTAATCTCATAATGTGGTATGGAAATTAACTGCCTGAATTTCTCCATTTTGCATTTCTATTTGCAGTCCAATACGGTCTTTTAAGAACACTAAGTTCACTCTGTCTCTCTGTATTAAGTCAACAGTAAAGCAAAATGTGTTTCTCTAAAGTCTTTACAGTATTCTTCTACATCCAGTTGTTATTGTAATGCTGGGTATTACATAGGCTCTTGAGAATAAGGTCTGTAAACAGTTATTTCAGATAGGTATGCCATTAAAACCAGTAGCTATTCTAAATATTCAGCATGGTTACAGCACAAGCTACATGAACTTCAGAAGGGTTCAGGAATTTTGGTTATAAACCAATAGCAAATTCTTAAAGCTACTATCTTAATATACGATCTTAATATATCATTAACATTCTCTTGTAGTGAAAACTGGACTTGAAGTTCCATTTCTTCTTAGGTTAAGAGAAAACCTCCCATTAGCTTTGCACAGGGCTACGGCCAGCAGGATCACTAAGCCCAGCAGCTCAGGGGAGTCTGATACGGAAACAACCGCAGAGTCGGCAAGTCCAATACACCCACCCACAATTACCAGGGAAGAGCCAGCCTAATCAGGGGTAGGAGTTTTATGAGGGCTTTTGGGGGCTCCCACAGACAGTTCATTTTTTCATGGTTATTTGACAGCTTGTCTGTTTCCAGGTTCCACACAGATAGACTCGTGGGTACTTGGTTTCTGAATCGGGAACTTTGTTCAGTCTTAGTCCTCTCCATCCTTCATTTCTCCGCACCAAGGGAAGATTCGGAGAGCGCTTCTCTTGTAAATGCCTTCTGCATGATCCAGCCTCCCTCGGCTGTTCAAAGGCTGTTTCACTTGCACAAGCAGATCCCATCCATGCTCTGTCTGCAGGACCCTGATATTTGTTTCCCTGCTGACAGGTAGCTCATCAGTTCAGTGGTTGCTGCAGGTTTTGACTGCAGCCAGTTTCACATGTCCGGAGCATGATAAAAGAAATAAGTCCATCAAAGGCAGGGGAAGAAAGCAAGTATTTTTAAATGATGTGTCCTGATATTTTCTTTGAACTTCTGCAAGCTGTTTTGGATTTTTTTTTTCTTTTTTTAGATCTCAAACAGGAATGCTTTTCCCAGGGCTGGAATGCTTCTGTGATATTCACCTCCGGAAGGCAACCACCCGTGCAGTATGTCAGGCACCCTGCTTTGGCTTTGACAAGGTTAAAGAGGGGCAGGAATCCAGCTAGAATGAAGGCCGAAATCAGCCTTGGCTGAAGTTGCCTGCTGTGAGGAATGCTGTGGGTAGAGAAGGTCCACGCTCCCAAGATGATAAACACAGCACAACACCAGCTAAATGCAAGAGCATGGCAGGGCAACAGAGCTGCTGCCGTCTTAACAGTGGCAAATCCAGTTACTTCTATGGAGCTCGCTCTCTTTAGGATTTAAGATAATAAAAGTCAGTGTATTCTTTCAGTACACTTTTACAGTGTAGTTTAAGCCAGTTCTTCATCCTAAATAATTTGGATCTCCACTGCAGTCAGAAATGTACTTGAATCTTTTCTGCATAATCTTCCACTATACAAACCCTATTCTCCAATCAAACACTTTCCAGCCTCTCACTTCTTTTCTCAACTTCATGAATCTCTTCCCCCACCTGAAAACTCAGTGAAACTTGAGGATATCTTTTTAATTAACAATACTGATCTTAATTGTAGCAAGAGCAACAAAAGAGCAAATAAGAATCAAGATAAAAACACCAGGAGGGCCCTTACAGCACTATTTTCATCTTGGATTCAGCTACTTCTCATCTCTGCTGTAATTCACAGAAGCCAGCAGCCTTCTGCTGCCTGGGATTTCCAGAATTGGCCAAGGATGACCATTTCAGAGCTCCATCTTCTGCTTTGTTGTGCATTATTTATTTATTTATTCTTCGTAATGCAAGCTTGTACCTCACAAAAGTAACATAATAAAACAAAAGAAATCATTAGCATAGTTTTCAGGGCACCTTCCTAAGTGGTTATAAGTCTGGAAATGATAACGCAAGGCCTTGTGAGGATAGTCAAAGAAGCAAGTGGAGAGTTGCAAGGGAAGTGATAGATAAATGAGCTGGATCTTGGCATCATTAGAGTTTTCTCCATCATCTCAGTAAAATGACATATTCTATCTATCATAATCCACAGAGATCCAGTATGCACAGATAGTGAAACACGAGGGAAAACATTGATTTATCAAGAGGTCAATTCAATTGGCAATGAGAATGCAAGATTTCCTGTCTTTCGCCATCCACAATGGAGAAGCTGTGGATGTAATATGGGCTTATAGGAGTGTAACATGCTTCCCACCCTGCCCCACTCCATATGTGGTTAGAGGACTTTTCAACATTCTATGGATCCTTGCAAAGACATAAGGGCTGCTATGCTATGGGGCACCCTTATCCATAAAGATAAGGGACAATAAAGCAGAGGTAAGTCAGAAAGAAATTTCTCCAACACTAGCTTGTTGCTGAGCTATATGTGGAAATCTCCTGCAAAGGGAATAAAGCTAAAGCAGCAAGGGACAAGTGGTCCCAGCTGCAGAACCTGCTGGCCTCCAACTGAGGGGTTTTTTTTTTCCACTGAAAGACAACTTGCAAGGGAAAGGGATTGCACCACAGCGGCACAAGGAGGAGAGAGCACAATGGAGCAAATGAAAAACACTTTTCAAAATAAATACAGTTGCTGTTAATGCAAAAAGAAGAAAAGTTAATCATACGATGAAAGCGATCCATGATATTCCTCCTCCCCTCCGTACAAGGTTTCTAGTTAATAAAGTCAAAACTGGAAAAATGAACTATATATAATCTTAAGAATGATATAAGAATTATAACAAGCAATGTTTCCACCCTTTCTTCTTTCCTTGCACAGCTTTGAGGAAATATAGAACATGCACATAAACAGTTGTGCTTACAAGCTGTTACATTTCCTTTGTGCTGCCTCTATTCACCGGGTCCTTGCTTACAAGATAGAATTGGACAGGTTTATTCTGTTAGAATTTTATAGGCAAAATAAATTTCAAGTCTTGGCTGCACTGTAAGTCCTGTCTTGAAAATGCAGTCTGCATTAACAGGATTTTTTAGGGAGGAACATCTAAATCAATAAGATGAACCCAAAACACTCCAGGTTTTGCACATTCATTTTTGGATAAGTAATTGGAGAGCATGGCAAAGCTTTTCTTGCATGCCAGCCTCTTTTATCTTCAAACAGATCCACAAATGGGTTATTTATAGATGTGAAAGCAACCCTCTGAGTAAAGCATAAAGGGCAGAGCTTACAAAAGATTGATTTCCACAGCTCGTTACTGCCATAAACCTATAACCCAAACAGATGCACAGGGGAGAATTCTCTTCGTTAGGTCAGCTGTTTATTTCTGGCACGTGCTTACAAATCTCTGGGGAGCAATAAAAGGACATCTATATACTACACTTTGAAAGGGCCAGGGAAGAACTGTTGTTGTGGCACTTTCTTCCCCTGCTCACTTCCATTTCATGAGTCACTGGTTAACCCAAAAAAGACATCCATTTCCATGTGTGGACTGGGCATAGGCCATATGTGTTCTTGTACGTGAGAACACCACTACAAGCCTTAAATGCAAGGTCTCCTGCATATAGCAAGCAAACATTTTTTTCAAAATCATCAGAATCAATTTGAATATGGATGTTATTACTCAATTCATGAACAAAACATAGAAAAGGATTTTCCCCTCTTAAATTCTATGACCTTCTCATATATAGCATAAAATAGCCTTAAATCTAAAATACTGTAGTCTTGGACATAATTTAAATTATTCACATTATACAAATGTTTTTATGAAAATATGACAGTGAGTAGAGAGGCTAAGATCAACTGAACGACAGTCAGAAATGCTGGGTTCACTTCTAATAATACAGGTAGTTCAAGATCCTCATGATTATGCTAATTCAAGTCTACATCTTTACATTTTTAAGTGTTTCTCATCTTTCCATTTTAAGGCGCTATCAACCCACTTTTGAGAAGACTAGTATCCATGCTAAATTAATTTAGCTTTTTAAACAGATTCTGTTCCTCCTTTTGCCTGCTTGTCTCTTAGAAGTCAACAAAGCCAAAAGTATTCAACATCAAACTAAGATCTTAGTTCTTCATAACATAAATCTACAGAATCAAAACTAATATCATTAAGTGTTCAGGCACTTTCTTCAGATGAGGAAAAAAAAAGACATTTCAATTCCTTTTTTGAACTGAATCTTTGGTCCTTGGCAGACTGCTTTGTTCTTCCATTTGTAACAGTTTTCTCCTGTCTGTTCAGTTCAGGCACAAGTCACGGAATGTATAAGGTATATATTTTATTCATTGTACCCCAAACATAGGAAGAAATCAATACAGCATTCTCCTTCTGGGTAAAGAAACGGTGCCTAATTGGCACAAGGGATCTTCTCTCACTCTCCTGCAGCACCATCATTCTGCAATTCTACAAACATCTGCATCGTATCCCAGCTCAGCAACATAAGCAGATGCGTTTAAATCCAGTACACATTCTTCTATCTCAACTCTGAATACAAATCATAGTTGTTAATTTAGCAATTAGCCTCCTGAGAAAAGAAAAAAAAAAAGTGCCTGCAACGGCTGCTGGTTTTGTGGTCAAAACTCTGCAGCTCGCATTCCTATGGAGAGCATCAATCCAATACCAGCAGGCTCTTCTACTTCATGCAGAGACCAATTCTTAGTTAGAAGTGTTTTCAAAACAGAAATAGCCACAGCACTTTTCTAAAAATAATGACCAAGTCCGTAGTGAATTTGGGGCCATGTTTCCTGTGTTAAAATAGTTTCTCATCATTGCTTCCATTTTCTGAATATGAACAGTTTGTAGTGTGTGTAAAGAGTGGAAAAATGAACAGAGACTGTAGTGTCATCCTGATATTTCCCTGTGTTAGAGCTATGAATTTAACTCCCATATCTTAATCTAGCAAGCAACCATCCAGCAGCTGTGGACAGTCACAGCCACATTCTTGGCCTAAAAAGTCATGGCAGGCGCTACAATTAAGCAACGTACCTTCAGTAGTGCTTAATGTTAATGTTAATCCATTTAGGTGTCTTCGAACATAGATATTTGTGTTTTATGTGAATAAGTGTACTCTGTGTTAAGAAAAGCATCACCATGTTGACTTCCATGGCCATATTCACTGATAATTTCATAGTAGGTGAAATTAACTCCTGGCCCTCCCTAAAATTTAGCAAACAGTCAATTTTTGTACTAATGTGCCAAGGCATTTGTGGCCTAGATATTTATAGGCTGGCTAATATTTCCTACCCTCCTTCGTTCTCCCTCCTTTTCCCCCCTCATCTGCATCTGAACGTAAAGCTGATAAAGTCATCTCAGGAAGATAAAACGAAAAAATTTACCCTTTGCTCAGGGCTAAATAATAACCAAGTTTGGAATTTAAGGTCCAAGTCAATGATTTGTAAGAAATCTGGAAACATTAAACAAATGAAAGTGAGGTATTGTTCACAAGATTTACAACAATATTTTTTTATAAACACAATGTTTAAGAAATAACTTCAAATTTTAAGAATTCATTGAGTTCAATTGAATTGATAAGAAACACTCGGACTTGCTTTAAAAAAAATATTACATTGTATTATCACTATTCTACTTGGAAATTAAAGGCAAACCTGTTGTTAATTCTGAAAACTCAAATTAATCTAATGGAAACCTTTTCAAGATTACTATAAGCATAAAACTATGGTAAGTCAAATCACTCTCAGACTTCCTAACTAAGCTCTTGGTCAAAGATATAGTGAATTTTAATTGCATGCAGAAAATGTCTGAATTCCAAGCACAGGTATAACATGCTGTGCCAGCTATTTCAGACCTGCTTTTTTGTCCCTTGCATTTCACTTTGATCACCCTGTTAAGAATAAGCTCATATGCACAAAGGGAATCATTTTTCTTTTAAATTATTAATTAAAAGATTAATGCACACCTTCAGATCTCCCATAAGAGCAATGTTCCAATATCTGTACAGCTTTTAATGAGGTGAGCAAGTGAGATATAAAAATTATTATTTGCAGAGATCATGTTTTCATTGTTAATAAGAAAATTGAGACTCCAGTGAAGTACAAGCTTCAAAAACAGCCCCAAAATGTCACATGGTCTAAGCTTAACCATGGACATAGCCCATTACAGAAAGGTTGAAAAATGGCTACAAACTATAACTGTCCTGCTGGACATCCAGTGTCTCGGAATACCCAGAATAACTGGGTATTTATGGAGAATTCAGATCAGGAAGAGACTGCTATACTGCTGCCACTGCACATGAGTCCCATCTTCTATCATGGGCACTGTGGTTTTGCAGGGAACATTAAACCAAACATCTGCATTGTTTTCTTTGAACTGATCTGCAAAATTTATTCTCATTTCTTTCAAGAAGTATTCGGGAAACCCCCCAGACCAAAAATCTCAACTCATGGCATGGGTAGCCCCAGATGTCCACCTTCAAAATGCCTAAGCTCTGCCCAGCCTGCTATGACAACTGAAGCTGTGCATTTTTTTTTCTTTTTCTTTTATTTCTGGTTTCTCTCTTGACACACATACACACTTAACATCTCTGGTGCCATCTGCTATCAGGTTGCTTGTATAGATGTATCTATGCATCCCCATAGTACTACCTGGCTTGAGCTCAGAGGTTAGGAAAACTGACAGAACAGAAAGGCAAAACAGATGTTAGTCAAAAGACAGAAACATTAATTATTGTGTTAGAGTTCTTAGAATAAGTTCATGACCAACTCCTTTTCTTCTCATATCTCTAAGCAAAATATATTTTGTATTTTATAAGACAAATTTTAATTTGTAACAAAAACAAAGAGGTTATTGAAGGCTCATTTTTTTCTTTATATTCTACAATTATAGGAGGAAATATAATTCAGCTGGGGTCAATCTTCTGCAGAAATCCACAGAGTATTAAATAGCCTTAGTTTCAATATGCAATATTTTAAATTGCATAAGCAACTGATGTGAACAAAGGGCCTTCTTATTCATTCTAGAATGTGCACTTTTTAAGTGTTTTACTTCTAGTTGTAGGACCTCTAAAATAGAGGCTTTATGTAAGAAATTATATAAAACAGCAGATAGTTTAATTCACCACAGGAAAGAAAGGCAAGGAGAAATAAATATGATAATAGAATGATCTAAAACAGCATGATCTCCTGATTGCAGTCTAAATATTAATATCTCTGTGTTTACTGTCCTAGTGCATGGTGAGAAGGGGAGGAATCGAGCTGACAGACTGCAGCTCTCCCAGGGCTCGGCACCTGGGGAATAGGACCCTTATTCATGAGCACAGGGCAAAATTTGATTTGCCCATCTCTGCCATGCAGAAACTGAGAGGACTTAGTTAATGAAAAATTATCAGTTATCTGATAATGCGTGTGGGTATTTGCCATAGACTGAAAAATACTTTCATAGTGTTAAGTCACTCTTATTGTTTTGAAAGGCCAAAGTGCTGCTTTTAAACTTAATCCATAAGAGACAGAAAAATAAAAAGAAAGGCTGTTTTAGCAGAGAAGTTTGGGGCTGAATTTATATTTTCATTTGGTTTAAGCCACAGAGACTCCCTTCTTTAGGCTGCATAAGATTCCTATTTTACCATTATAGCAGTCTGGTAAACTACTAATCAGAGCTATTAGCCTTAAATGTCCTTGGAATTTTGTACATTCAGTGCGCACCCACCCCGCATTGTGCTTTGATCTTTGATGCAAATAGGAGAATCATCCTAACCTCCTCCCTTGAGGAACATAGTCCTGTCACTTTAACTTCATGGTTGATGCTGCCTGGGGATAATATGGTATTGCTCTCAGATGCAATAAAGGAAGAGATCATGTTTTGTCAAGAAAAAGAATTAGGCTCTCAGTCCCTAAAAAGTCTTGGTTTCCAAATGTCTTATTTCATATTTCAAATATTTTATTTTGCACTTTGCTCTAGGAGGAAAACCATTTGAGTAATTTTATTGTCTGCAGGTAAAAGGCAATGCTTCATTCTGTCATTGAGCGCCTTTAAGAATAGCTGTATGGATGACTTAGTTTGAAAAGACCCCTCAGAGAACATTTTGTAAGACAACAATTGTAAATTAAAGCACAATTATAATTTATATTGAGTCCTTCTGGTCTTTTATGGCCTGACACTTTATTAGAACTACTATTAGCAACTCCCTGCAGAGTGTCTTCTTGTAATCAACATGACAACTCATATCATCAGTGGTAAACATTGTTTGAAATGTAATGCAATAATTCTCTAATAGAGACACTGTCAATTTTAAAATTACAGCCTGAGCCTGTAACTATCAAAGCCAATGGAAAAGCTCATCAGCTTCAGAGAGCTTCTGATCAGCATGAGAAACAAGTAATGAGTAAAGAAATGCTTCATGTTGCAGTTTTATACTCATAGGAAAATCAACCCCCTGTTTGTGGGTTTGTGGTTCTGCTCTCCAGTGCTGATGGTGCCATCTTTCCACTGAATCCTTAATGCATCTTCAGCAGCCCCAGGAAACCCCTTTCTCTTGGAGCAATGTCTAGAGCAGTGTTCACACTTCGCTTCCCACCTGCTTTCCTGTGATGGCTCCAGCCTTTCAGGGCTCCTACAGCCAGGTGGTCCTGGCACTCTTGTGAAGTGGATTCTGGGCTCTCTTTGACAAAATACACAAATTCTTCTGCTCTCCAAGTGCTGTGATCACTGCTCTCACTGATAAGAGATGGTTAGTGTGGCTTTACTATCCAAGCTGCACGTGTGCGTGTAACACGCGCTTAGCAAATAACGCCCTTCCAAGGACTTATGCACAGTCTGCACACTCCTCTGGCTGCCTCTGAGATGACACGGAGTTTGGTGGGGATTTAAGATTCCTGAGCAGTGATGTGCAAACAAATGAACAGTCCTCCTGGCAACCTTAGAGTTTAGGCACTTGAGGGCCTAAGACCCTGTGTGCCTGCTCTCCCCTCACCCCCTAATGCATCCCCTAATGCTGTCCCTCTTTCTCTACAGGTGCCTCCATTTCTGTCAGACAAATGTGAAAGCAATTAGTCCAAAGATATTGTACATTTGATTTTTAATGCAAATGTATGCGACTACCAAGACATCTTTAACTAAATAGCTAGATCACAAGCATCTACAAAAATGTCAATTCCTCCCCAGTGAACCAAAGAAATTTGTTTCATAGCCCAGTAAAACATATTGAAGTGTGTATTCAAAGAGAAAAGTCAAAAATAAGAAAAAAAGCAAAGAGGACCACTCTTCTGAGATCCGTAGAGGATTTTCTTTTTTTCTTCTTTTGGAAGTCAATGCTCAGCCCTTGTTGTTAAAAATTATCTTGTTCCTTGCAAGAAAGGATTTGCAATAATGAAATTATGTTTTCCTAGAAGATAATAATTCAGGTCTATCGATGGTGATTTTATGTATTTTTATTTAGAGAATAATATTTGAATTGCAAGAACTGCTTTTTTTTTGTTAATACAGAAATTTTAATGCATATGATGAAATTACAGTATTTTCATATATAGTGTTAAAAAATAATTTACTGAAAATTTTTTATCCATTTCCTCTCACACAATTGCATAATTCTTATACTAATCCTGTTGCCTACATCTTCACATTTTCAAGAGGTGTGAATTTGACAGATCAGATGTCAGTTCAGAAAAAGTACACTAAAACTGCAAAAGGTTGGAAGCCATTCTGGCTACATGGATTAAAAAGCTGACACATATTTGGAACATGCCAGTTCAAGATTGAAGATGACAACAAAGGAAAGTATGAAGACTTGGAAGCTGTGATTGATGGCTGAAATACTCTTCTAAACTAATACTTAAATTGGAAGCTTGTGAAATGGAGCAAATCAAAAAATGATGCATTTTATCTGATATGCTGCCCTCCACAGCCCGTCAGCATGTCCTGAAAGTTCAGAGAGAAATACTTTGTAGTGTATTTATAGCAAACATATAAAATACCTTCTTAACCCCGTCTGCAGACCAGTTTATATCACAAATCATAAAAAAAATACAATCTCCATTTTTATAGTTGATTATACATTCCCATTTAACCTGTCATGAGCAGACTTTATGAATCTGGCAGTTTTAGCATCTCTGCAACCACAGCCCAGCTCTCCGCGGCTCAGGGATTGCTGCATTTCAAAGGCAAGGTGACGTGACGGGCCAGTGGCCGGCTGGGCAATCTGCACACTGTTCTGTTTGACCCTTCTTTTCTCCCATGCCTACAACCTCAAATCCTTTACTGAGGGCCAAGCAAATTGCCTAGCAGGCCACAAAGTGTGCAATCCTTTTCTAGGATTTCTAACTGATAAGTAAAGCTGCCTTCTAAGACAGATCCACATTGCATTCCAGCATGTCTGATATATACATATCAGTAGTAATTTTCTTACAAGCATAATTACAAGCCTGTCATTTCCCTCCTCTACCTTCTATCTCCCACATAGGAACTATAAATACCTGCCAACCCCTCAGGACACATCTCTCTGCCATCTCCTGTGACATTTTAGGTTGCTCACTCTCCAACACCATAGTTGGTCTTTTTAAGACAGAATAGTTTGAAGCCTAAAACAAAAGAACCAAGGCTTTATCTTGGAGAATTCAATGTGGATCATAATTTCTACATATTATTTCTTCTCTTCTGAGAAGTCCTTTCATTATTTCATATTTTGTGACAGAAAAGAAGTAAAGATCAATCTGAAGTATTAAAAAGCACAGCTACAGAGAGCAAAATGAGTTGTTTTTTTTTATTAATTTTAATACTCTTTTTCCACTGTTAAAGAGTCTCTGTTTCATCTTTTAAATTCCACACCTTTTCTCTCTTTAATTTCATAGTCCTAAAAGTATGAGGAAATAAATGGACATGAAAACTATATCTGTTTTGGCGTAATTGTGCAAAAGCTAATTAAAAAAGGTAATATATATTTTTTGGTATGTGTTTCTGTGCTAATGCAACATAACCTTAATACAATTAGTGTGAAAGTTACCTGTGTTCCAAGGGAATATTTATTATTAAAAAAGTTAGAGCAACAAATTCTTCTTACAGGGCAAAAGCTGTGAAATTCTCAAACTCACAAGTCCCCATCACTCATGAGAAACAGAAATGAGCATGAACCTACGATGAAATACACTTCCAAAATGGATAGAAAATTTGATAGCCACTTTTATGTAGTTTGGTAAGATCTATTTTAATATTCCACTTTTATTATCTAAGAATCTTATTAGGGGAGTAAAAAAGTAGCTACACTGCACTGAAGTGCAATGTAGATCATCCAGCTTTACATGCAGTATTTTGAATATTAACCCAAATGTAGCCATAGCCTTGGGGAGAAACAGGTAAGGCATTTCTTTCTCTGCAGAGCACATCAGCCTTCACTGAATTAAAAAAATGCAAAGTGAAGTTGCTATCAAAAAATGTCGTCCTATTCTTTACCTGCCCTAACAGGATGATCCCTCTCCTGTTTGCATCGATACTTGTATGCACGGAACCACTGAGCTTCTTGATCCAGTCCAGCTAACTAACGCTCTGGCCAGTTTTCAGTTAGATTAGCAATTTGATTCAAACAGTCACAGGACTCCAAAAGGCAAAAGGGATGTGGAGCTTCTAAAGAGGGTCCAGCATAAAGCAATGAAGATAATTAAGAGACTGGAGCATCTATCTTAAGAGGAAAGACTAAGTGAGCTGGGCCTGTTTAGCCTGGAGAAGAGAAGACTGAGAGGAGATTTGGTCAACATGTTCAAGCACCTCAGGGGTGAATGTAGGGAGGATGGGGCCAGGTTCTTCTCCATGGGGGCCAGTGACAGGATGAGGGGTAACGGGTATAAGTTGAAACACAGGAAGTTCCACCTCCATGTGAGGAAGAACTTCTTTCCTGTGAGGGTGACAGAGCCCTGGCACAGGCTGCCCAGAGAGGCTGCTTCTCTGGAGATCTTCAAAACCTGCCTGGATGCCACCTTGTGCTCTAGTCCAGGAGGCTGGACTAGATGATCTCTAGAGGTCTCTTCCAGTCTTAACCATTCTGTGATTCTGTGAAGGCAAATCCAATATAAAGGAGAGGTGAAAATATGTAATCAATGACAAAGGGGGTAGCATCATGTTTAAGTATCAGCTTAAACTCATGATACTACAGGGTAGTCACAGACACACAGGATGCCACAAAGGAAATTCCAGGGAACAGCTTTCTGTCTGCTGGAAAACCCCACAGTTTTGGAAGCCCAGCTCTCCCCTGCAAAAATTCATTCAAGAGTGAGCATCCCAATCTAGTCAAGATCATCACCACAAGCCTATAGTTTGAGCACTGGGAAATGAAAGGGTTTCCTCTGCTTGCAGTTTTTTTCTTCTACAAGGGGATAAACTTAAATCATCTCTTCAGCAATATTACATACACCACTATCACAGTTTCTATCTATTCTCTATCAACCATAATTTCAGTAAAACCACTATATGTAAGACAAAGACTTTTACAGCTCTTTAACTAAAATCATCTCCTGCAATCTAATTCTTTCAAGACTGTCTTTTTCTTCATTCTGTAAGTGACATTTACTGCAATACTTCATAAACCCCTGAGAATTGGATTCCTCGCTCCTAGAATCAAATAAAATATGTGCACAGCCTGTCAGCAGGTCACATGTATCCTGCCAACCTACATCTAATAGATTTTTCACTTTTCATCACTGGATTTCAAGACAGTATGTAGTCTGCCAAATTTACTAAAAAGCTTGCTACAGTATCGCACTTTCAAAATGTGCAATCTGTCAAAGCCACAGCTCAAAATGTCTGCTACGATGAGAGTCTTTGAAAAGTCTGTTATGGTGCTGGCATTCATTCAGAAAATAATAAGTATATCAACAGAGGAGGGGAAAGGAAAAAGTTATGGGGGAGGTGGCAGGGAGAAGGGGAGAGGAAAAAAAGAGGAAACCTAGAAGTAATTTGTTAGAATCTGAAGAAACTACAGGAATTCTTTATGTAAGCACGATCCAATTTCATACAAATTCTCCCAGGATGGCAGCCTGTTAATATATAGATAGTCTATGGGCACTATATTTAATAACACTGATGAAAAGTTAATTTATCATAGATTTGACCACAGCTGTACATAGCAAATTTCAATATTGATTCTACCACTGAATGCATTCAGTAAACATTAAAACATGGCAAAATGTTTTGCACTGCTATTGAACATTACAAGAAAACATTTTATATCCCATATTTTTGGAGATTATCATAAGAGGTGATTCCAGGAGATGCTATTACTGAAGACAAACTCCAGCCTAAAAATAGACAATACCACTAGCAATGAAATAATAGTGAAGGATTGCGGAAAGCAACTCTGACAATTTCCCTTTATACTGTATTTTAGGATATAAATAGTCACATTCAAAGAATACAAAAAGTTGTAAAAGGCTGGGAGGGGAGACTATTTAGAAAGCCAGAAAATGCTTGTGTAGTTAAAGCATTTTTATGTACCCTCTAGAATAACTGACAGCACAGGCAAGATGTGCTTACTAAGCTAGTGAACAGGCTGCAGCAGAATTTTGAATCCGAAGCATACAAGAAGCGCTTCACTCCATTTCATGTTTCTCCAAGAAACAGTAAATTACAGAAGCTCCCTTGAATATAACAGGTAAACACATTCTTAACATCACAGCATTAAAATGGATGAATGTGATCACTTCAAGAAGCAAGCAAAGAAAGTTAAGAAGAATGTTGAACAAAAGAAAAAGCTTGTGAGCAACCTGTGCAGTCAGCTATAAACCCGAAAATCACTGAGCTGATTGAAACCAAGCAAACAGGAATGCAAAGGGCATAAGATAACAGAAATAAACAGAGTTCAAAAACTTGTATTGCCAAGTACAAGCTGCTGGAGCTGCTGGAGAGAGTCCAGCCACAAGGATGATGAGGAGCCTGCAAAATCTGCCCTATGAGGAGAAGCTGAGGGAGCTGAACCTGTTCAGCCTGGAGAAGAGAAGGCTGAGAGGGGACCTGATCAGTGTCTATAAGTACCTCAAGGAGGCAGTGAGGAGGATGGGGCTGGCCTCTTTTTACTGGTGACCACCAACAGAACTAGAGGAGATGGCCACAAACAGAAGCACCAGAAGTTCCACAGGGACTAAAGGAAAAATTTCCTGACAGTGAGGGTGATAGAGCACTGGAACAGGCTGCCCAGAGAGGTTGTGGAGTCTCCTTCTC
>JAWLRI010000001.1:13946614-13978492 GCA_034781795.1 Crypturellus tataupa
AACAGGCTGCCCAGAGAGGTTGTGGAGTCTCCTTCTCTGGAGATCTTCAAGACCCGCTTGGATGCCACCCTGTGCCATGTGCTCTAGGTGGCCTTGCGTGTGCAGGGGGATTGGACTAGATGACCTCTAAAGGTCCCTTCCAACCTTGGGCATTCTGTGGTTCTATGAAGGTTTGTTTTCTATTAAAATGCTTACAGGTTCTTCCTTGTGGAATCTTCAAAAAGCACCTCTGAATTTTGTTAAAAGATGTCTCAGCATAAACATTACAAATTGTTTCAGCATATTAAGAGTGGGAGAGCAAATTCATTAGCTTTACGAGGTTTAAAGTGTCCTCCTCTGTAGAAGACCATCAAGAAGAGCAGCCTTGAAGACTGCATCCTGCTTCCAGACAAATTGTTTTGTGTTGCAGTTCAGTAACTGGCAGCCTCCTGCATCTGAATGCAGCAACCTTGGCCTGCAGCTGAGATGGCCCAGCCTTGGATATCCTTCCTGCAAGTGTCAAAAGGTACAACAGTTCACTTGAGAGTAAAACTGCAAAGACTGCCCACTTACTTACCCAAAAAAGCTTACCTTACTGCCCACAAAATTCTGAAAGACATATGCAATACGTACACTTACCTTCCACCTACCAATGTAAACAGAAGCCAGACTTAAGAACCACTCAGACTGCATAATGCTCTTTCCACCAGGTCTGCTTGCAGATGGGACTAGCTTCCAGCAGTTTCATCGTCTATATTTTTCCATTTCTTATTTCTACAGACATTTTCATGTGCAGAATTCGAGCACAAGCTGACAAGATTTTTTTTAAAGTAGGAGATAGTAAAAACGTGCAATTTTCTCCATTTCTTGCTCTTTTGTATAAATAAATAAATATGTATGTGGAGTGGTCTTATCTTTCTCTTTGCAATTATTCCTCTGCTATATGACTGAAGACTGAAACGGGACATAGGGATAAATTCCCCTAAAGAGAAGTGACTTTCAGGAAAAACATCATTTTCCTTAGTCAAGTTTCTATTCCAGGAAATTATAAGTCTTTTTCCACAAAATAAAGGTTTTGCCTGGAATGATTTTTAAGATCTCATAAAATTCCATAGTTATGTGAGCTCTGTGTTACACTGCTGTGGTCTTACACTGTGAAATGATCTCTGTTCACCAGAGTTACACAACTTAGCTAAAGAGAGGATTCTCAATGCACCATAAAATGCCTGTAGGCCTATAGGTGTTGTTTGCAAAACAACCTCTCTGTGTTGTACCTTTAAAACTGGGGAGGAGAAGGGGTGACGATTAACTTGGAGAGTAGATAATGAAAAAAAAAAGAAACTAAAAATAAAAACAAAAAACAAAAAACAGAATGAGGGTGTATTCTTCAGAAGACAAAGCCCACACTAAGTCCCAAGAGATTCTGGGCTTGCCAGAATACTGCAGACTGGCTCTGTCCTTTTCCTGCATCTCAGACAAGGAATCCTATCCAAATTAGCTTTTGACGGCAAGCAAGGGTAGGGAGGAAAGTATACCTAGGACACTTCTAATTATAAAATCACTTCTCTAAAGCAATCTTTTGTTCTCGCTGCTAACTAACCCTCCACTTTCAATAAAACTATGTGGTCGCATGTCCTGGAAAGAGAGAAATGTAGCTGAGCTGGCCCAGCTCCATAATAAGCAGTTAACAGAGGTAGGATTGTATCTGGGTCCCAGTCTGGGAGGGACAGAGGTGCTTTTGTTTTATTGCAGCAAAATCCTGCAGAGAACACAACGGGCAGAGAAGTGATAATACTGCATAGGCTAATACACACAGGCACAGAGGAATGATTTATTCATAATTAGATGGAGAAAACTTGACTCTTTGGTCAGGGCCCATGAACATACTAATTGTCTTCATGTTGCTTGAGTATTCAAAATTTACAGAAAGTGATTACAAAATGTGATATGATGAGGAAAAAAGTCCTGAAATGTTCAAATATTTGTGGGAATTATTTTACAACACTCCGCTCTCATGGAAAACTCACTTCAGAACTTACCAGAAGTCTTATCAGAAGTGTTTTAGTGCACATAGTAACTGTAGGTAAAATAGAATGGAGCACACTAGAAATTTTAAATAATCTCCAATTCAACCAGTGCATAGAAAAGGCTTTCTAAAATTCAACCTATAATTTCACAAGCCTAAACATACAGTTATGATAACAACAGCAACAACTCCAAGAAGACTAAATGAAACATCTAAAAGAAGTGTGGGCTTATATAACCTATCAAGATGTTTGCTTAAAAAAAAAAAGTTCTTTAAACTGATTACATGTATAGTAAGAAATGACCTTGTTGTACATGTTCACACAGCAGACTAGAAGACATTCTAAGTTACTACTATGGCCTATTAGGGGCACATAAAATTTTCTTCAGAATTCCTTAAATACATCCTTATCTACTGGACTAGAAGAAACTCTTTGTAGCTGAATAAGCTCCACACGTTAGCACCTACACTACTGAAACAGAACATGCAACAAACCACTGGTGCAATTTAGTTAATTATCCACATCTGACAAATGATCAACCTGTTGTTTCAGCTCAAACTGTGCAGTAGGCGGCAATGGGATAAGTATGGCTATGGAGAAAGCCCGTTTCTAATTAAAAGCTTTATTTCTTCAAAGCAGACACATTTCACAGAAGAGAATCAGGAAGGGAGACCGTGAGATGCACCAAAATAGCCATGAGGATCCAGGCTCTCTTCCCTGGACTGTCTAAGCATGGACCAGGACTACCAAGCTGTAAATCTGGCACATCCTGCCACATTCCTGAGAACATTGCAAGGTGCTGTTTTCACTGAAATGTCTCAGACAAATACAAGCAGAATCCTGGTTGCTGAGTATGTACCTACAAAATGAAGATGGTACATAAATGTGCCCTTAGTGGTAACTATTCAGCAATGGTTATTAAAGAGGTTTTGTTCAGTTTTATAGAAAATGTTTGAAGAAAAACTGTGCATGGCACATCCACACACATTACATTATGTACTTAATCTTACAGTTTGCATTGTCAGGTCTCAAACGATAACATCACTATTACAAAACTGAAATGGACATTTGGGAGTAGAGCGAGTTAGCATTCAGCGCCTTTCTTAATCTAGTTGGCTATTCCCCTTGTTAAACATAAGCTGAGATGTTCTTGTTGCTTCTGTAACATCATGCACAAAATGTATAGGAATAGTGAAAAACATTATGAATGATTTTATAATGGATCTTCTGAGGAAGGTAAGGGAATTTGTACTGCCTAAATTAGGGAGTTCAAAAGGTTATGCAAAAATTTTAAATGCATCATGAGATCTGCAGTGCACTATAATACCTGGTATAATTTATTATTGCATTGTATTGCATTGCTTTTTCACTAGGCCCAAATGTATTCCCTAACAGAAGAAATAGTCTAACCTCAAAGGATAAAATAATGGCATATGTAGCAGCTTAGCGAATTTACTACCTTGATGAGCATATGGTCAGTTTAGCCTTAGTTACACTACTATTCAATAAGATAGCTAGAAAATACTAGATATTAAAAGATTCAGGAGCCAAAATGATCCGGAGCTTTCCAAAGACAGAATCCTCAACCACAGAACAGCACAACAAATACACTAGCATTATTAATAGATGCATGTATTTACCTTGTATGGGCAAATATAAATCAATGTTAATAATAGATGAAGTTATCATTTTACGTATTGATCCGATCCCCAGCTCTCCGCAGTGGCCCCGCCGGGCACTCCTGCTTCCCTCTCCGTGCCAGGACCAGCAGCCGCAGCGGTCCTGCCGCTCACAGGGCCACAGGACGGCAGTGCCTGGCCGCCTCCGGCTCGGGCAGCGCGGAGCGGCCCCACCACGAGCGCTCGAAGGAGCCCAGGCTACCACGCTCACTGCTAGCACTGCCAGCCAGATCTGCAATATTTTCCCTTGAGGGAACTTTTAACATTAGGAGTGCCAGGAATTTCATTAAAACGCAACATTGACTTAGCAACTCAAATCTCTGGCAGTTTTCCCTGGGAAAAAAAAAAGAAGAAATGGCAGGATTGGTTCTAGGCTGCTCTTCACCAAAATCACTTTACTTCCTGCACACGCTACTGACTTAGAGGGGTGCTTTTCAACCTGCATTCAACCTGTCTTTCCCCGAGAACAGGGTGTAGGTTTAATGGTTGCTAATAATAAACCATATTTTGTTGATTTAGAGTGTCACCGCTGATTCTCAGTTAAACTTTCATTATTAAATTTAATGCAAATTGCTAGAGAGGAAAAACATCCTGTGAACATGAATTGGAATAAAATTGGAAGAAAAGAACTTACCAAAAGTAGAGAGTGGAGCATCATGACTTTTCTAAATTTAGAAACAGGCTCAAACAATAGATCAAGGAATGATATAAATGTCTAGTAGAACAACTACATTCTTACGATGTTTAATACTTACGCTCTGTCACTTCCTGGAGGACATGCAGCGGCTAGACTGTTTATCAGTAGTTGATACAACCAGTAGTTTATCAGTGCTGGATCTAAGAAAGCATTTGGTTGCCATCAGTGTCAGCATATGTACAGATTTGCTCATGGGGAATGGGGGAAAACGTAGACTCAACCTTCAAGACTACAAGACAACTCAGATGCTTTAGGAGAGTCTACCCCCAAATTGTTCCCAGTCTCATTTATCTGAAAGCCCAGAGTATCAATTGTATAAATGTCAGAGAACAGCAACTATGGATTTTCAGAATGAAGAATTACAACACATAATACTTTGATAGAAAGCATTATGTAATAACTTGGATTTTGTGTAGAAAAACATATGTAGATTGGGGGTTATATTATATGACACATAATTGATTCAACAAACATTGTTTTTAAATAGATACAGATTTTGTATGCAATGTTGATCTTTGTTCTCCCAGAAAGCAGTCCACTTCCTTGAATAAAGTTATCTCCTGATAACTGAGGGTTTTTTCTATTATTATTATCCTCTCCTTTTTAACGAGTTACTGGGTGATTCAGAGCACAGATTTGTAATCTGGAATAGTCTTTCATTACTTCTTGTTCCAAAAGACATTTATCAAACCCCCTCAAACCTGAAACTTAAACTTGAGACCCAATATAAAGTTTGCTGTTGCACAAAGATTTTGTCTTGTCCCTGCTCATGTCCAATGCAGTTACTGTCTATCTCACACCATCTGCTTAAATGGGATGGGTTTGTCTTCTCCTCAGCACTAGTTTCTTTCCAGACCTCACATCTCTCTTCAGGTTCTCACAGTTGTGGCCCTGCACATGGTCCCCCCCAGACCTCCGCAAACTGAGCCTGATGCTGCCATTCCTCAGCTCTTCCCGCTGTTCCTGCTTGGAGGGATAAATGGGAACAAGGAAGTTCTTCATTCTCCCTTTTCAAATCTACAACCATAAAAAAAGGAAGAAGAGGAAAGAGGAAACAGATTGTTTAAATTTATATTTACAAGAGGATGTAGAAGCAGGTTTCCCCCAAACTCTGTACTCCTAATCACCTAACTGTTGTTGGAGAAGAAAGCACTTCCCTGTACATCTTTCCTGTCTAAAAGATTTCTAATTTTAAGGGGTGGGTGAGAGTTGAAGCTCCCTGTTAATGGCACTGTTTCTCCCTCAACGGCGAGGAAGTGCAGAAAGCAGCCATTTCCATGGACTTCTCACTCCAAAAACACTCCCAAGTGTAGGTTTTCAGCATCCTCAGGAGCTTGAATAGAGTAGGGATCAAAAGCTCACTGTAATAAGGATATGAGAGAGAGCAGCTCTGCTTATTTTCTATGAAGCATGCACCATAGTGAGGCCTCTGAACTTCTGGACACCGAGAAGTAAAACTAATAAAATCTGACAAACGCACTGGTAGAAAACTTAAACCACTAATTTAAGTCTAAGTATTGTCTTTGGTGATTTATACTTAATCTTGTTGAATAACAAATAGCATCCAGCTGATCAAAGCTGCATTTGCAAGAGCACTATCCATCTATGAAATAAACTTTATGAACTTTCAGAAACATTTTTCCAAGTCTTGTAGTTTAGCCTTGAACCTTCAGGATAAAACAAAACAAATAAACAAAAAAAAGGTTTTGAATGGTAATACATCAACAACGGTGTACCATATACATTTGTTCTGTAGCGAGAGTGTCCCTGTTTCCAATTATTAAAATATTGAAGGAGTTGTCTAGAATTAGCTTTTTCTAATGCACTAGAAACCCTACTGTGATGGAAGACAATGTTTCCTCAGCTAAGACACGTGTTTTGTGGTCTCCTAGCTCTGAGTCCTCACTCTGTCCTTGACAAATCCCAAGTGATGAGAGGAAAATTGAACTCTACCATCAATTAGCATTTAAAATAGACAAGCATGTGCTCTGGTAAATATTATTAATAAGAAGAAAAATCATACAAATAACTAATGGCACTCACAGAGAAAATTCAAGTATCAATCTGTTTGTTTAGTGACTGAAAGTAAGTCCAGATTAAAAATCTGAGAATTATTTTAAGAAAACCAAAATGTTTTGTATTTGGAAGGGTCAATTTAAAATTATAATACTTTTTACTTATTTAAGCATGTAACAAACAGTTTGAGAGACCTTAAAATGTAGCAAGTGTTTTGTTTTCTTTACCTAAAATAGAACCACAGAGGAGAGGAAAACACTGACATCTATAGAAAATACAATGAAATATACATAAAATGCAAACTATGAAATAAAAAATAAGAAACAGAAGAATATTGACAAACAATACAAAAAAGTGATGACTCATGACTAAGTTGACTATAATATGTGATTCACAAAAATGGATACCGTTAAGGAAAAAAAATCTGATTTCAGTTCACCTAGTTGTATAATTTGGGCATAATTTTTACATTTAAGATCCATATTTCTAGATTCCTCCGCTAGCAAAACCTGAACCTGAAAACTCTATCCTATTTTACCATATGTCATAAATATTCCAAAACAAGACATTCCAAGAGGCAGAAAGGGATTCTGAAATTCCTTCTTCTCTAGCAATGCCTTTGCAACAAATAGTAGGTTTGTTCACTCTAATTCTTTTTTCAACATTTCTTATTCAGTCACAATCTTTCTTACAATTATGCAGGCTTTTCGCTGGCCATTCTAAGCATTGCTAGCTAGCAGGAGATGGGTCTGGACAATATATACAACATATATTTGAATTTCTGCCATGCCCACAAGAAAAAAAAAAGAAACAATGACAGTGTCATGTTGCCACACATAAACCCTGCTATTCATTACTATAGTAAATTTTTGAACAAATACATCTCCAAGTGTGTTTTTTAGATCCGTTAAACCCAACAACAGGTATTTTCACAACAGTATGAACAAAATGCTGTAATTTTTGTTTTAGAAATAATCATTTCTACTGTTTAAATCCGAAAAAGAAATATGTATGATGAACAAATGCCTTTAGACAAAAAAAAAGTAGCAACTTATAAGTTATCAAATTCAATAATTTTCTCTTAGTATATAAGAATCATTCTCTTCAGTCTAGAGACTGTCATGTCTAGCCCAGAAAGTTCCAATAAATACAACTATTTCTGATAGAAACAGACATGCAGCTTCTCTTTCAGCAGCATCTCTTTCCACCACAACTGAATCAATGCAGAAGACTAAACCCACAGTTCATCTCATAAGTATTTAGACAAACTATTACCAGTTTATTCCACAGAGAAGTGTGTTGTGGTCACATTTATTTTACTTGGTTCTTCTAGGCTGAATAGATGTAAAATAACCCATACTCTTCCATTTTTAGTGACCACTGGAATGGCTTCACAGAATATCAGCAATTTAAAGCATATGGAATAAAAGACTAAGCATGTATCAATGATGTATTAAAGGAGTAAAAGGTACATTTCCAAACATTTCTGCTTTGGTGTGTTAGCTTACCAACTATCTAGCCTACAAATAAATGCATTTATTCTTCTGTGGACTTGATTCTCTTCTTTAAAAATTAACTGACTCATCATTATTATTGTCAAAAAGTTATGTTTATTGGCTATGTCTTCTTGTAGGGACACATCAACTAAAAAGAAAGCCAGGCAAGCAGACCATTAAAATCCAATAATCAGATATAAAAGTATAACCATAATTTTAGTTAAACCAGAGTTGTTTTCAGCTTTTTGATTACTGGAATTCTGGAGCTGTAAATAGTATTTTTCTGAAAATATTTTATGTGCTCACGCAAACCTTTCAACAGAACTTGAAAACTTGGAAGACAAAAATTCACAATGACCTAAGGTAGTTTATGCATTAGGAGTATCCATTAATCAATAACATCTCTTTCAATTATGCAAAACCTAGATGTTTAAATCTGACCTACTGTTGTATAACATACTCAGCTACGGTGGTTGAGATGTTAAATATTTGCAAAGGAAACCAGTGTTGCTACCTACTGCTTGTTTCAGATTTGTTTTTAAAAATCAGCTCTGGTTTTGACAACATTAGAGGCACAGCAGATAGACCAGCAGGTGATCCATACTCTTTAAATATACTACATACACACACAGAGGTGATTTATACAGCTGTCTACATAAATATTTTGTATTCCCAAATTGATTACAAGAGATTTGTACTGTGATCTAAGGTTTGTTTTAGTTTTAGTGATTGCTTCCTCATTAAATTTGAAATATATTAAAAAGCCAATAGGCCAAAAGACTCCTTTCAGCAATTTGGCCATCCTTTTCCTAAGAACTGATGAGTAAGCAATAGGCTTAATTTGAAATAGGTACAGCAGCAGTAATAAAGATCCAGGCAAAGTGATATACACAGGAGCTAAAAATTAGCCTTTTGCATGGAACTAGGAGGTTTGTAGATCTGAGAAGAAATATTTGCAGCACAAGTATATTCAAGCAAATGGCACTGATTTAATAGTGAGCCTCAAGACTGTGATAGGAAAAAATATTTTGAACACTGAACTTACATCTGATTTATCTTCAAAATCATCTATTCCTAACAATAATCCCTCTGTGCAAAAACAAACTTCTCTGCTGTGATAAGCAACAAGTCACTGTTTCTTTCTCTATATAAAAATTCCTTGTGTATACAGCACTTCAGATGATCAAGGCTTTTAGTGTGAGATTTACAACAGGAACAGGCCATAGGAACCTCACATATCGTAATATTGCTATAGAAAACAAAGGTGAACAGTAAGCTACAATATCATGCAGCTGGAATGAGACCGTGCATTTAAAAGCATGTTCTTACCAAGACTATTCCCCTGAAAATTTAGTGGAGAAGAAGCTGGATACATTTACTTTGGCTTCATGTTTCAGTACAGAATTCTTGCTCAGAATGCAGCTAGTTCAACAGAAGTGTGCTGCTCAGATAATTCACAGCAAAGGTAATAGGCTTGCTTAGAGGATTTGTTGTGCACAGAGGCCACCAGTAGAAAAACAAAAGCCCAAAGTATTAGCCAGCCTCAAAGGATGCTGAAGAAAAAGGAGCTACTGCATCTTGGCTTTGCATTTCTGTTCCCCACACACAAACTGTTCTGTAAACAGGTCTGCTTCTAAATGAGGCATTATGTTTTCTTTGTCTTTTGGGGGGCAAAAGGAAAGATATGAACTAATAATAAGCTGGGCAAACAGCTAAGGCACTACAAGAAATCATAATATTTTTAGCATTTACAGAGATGAGCTAGCTTGCTTAAAATATGTGTAAAGGTTGTTTTTCAGATGACCAGTTCTCAAATCCTTTGTGTATATATGTAACATGAAATTTTCAGTTAGTAGTATTAAAACATCTGAAAATTGTAACTCACTGAAAGACATATTGTGCCACATTTTTAACTACTATTACAGGTTTCAAAGCCTTTCAGATGTCTCTTCAGTTTCTAATATAGATGTTAGGCTGCTATCAGTCATTGAATACAGGTCTGAAAAGTAAAATCACCTAGTGAGGATCAGGAAACATTTCTAAAGACAAACTCCCATGTTTGTGAAAAGGGTATAGGGAGAAGAATGAAGGAAATAAATAAGCATTATAGTATTTGATTCTCACCATAGTGAAGAAAAAAATACGATTGTCTGGATTCAGGCTCTCCAGAAATTACAGATGAGACACATATGGTATCAGCTATAGCTAAAAGCTCCACTTTGTCCATCATAGTCTGAAAAATGTTGCAAAATGAGTTATGCTTTTATGTCCAGTGAAAGTAGCAACAACTTAGTGACTGAGATTACTGAGGAATGGTTAAAGCTCCACAGGGCAATAAGAGTGCAAGAGTAGGAGCAAAAATGTGAGCAGAACCTCCACTATTTTCACTGTTCCCTGAGGTTCTCTTTACACTGGAGGATGGGAGATTTTTGAATTAGAAATGATAAAATTGATAAAAAAGCTAAAAACAAAAATTGCAACTGGTTCAGGAGTGAGTTCAGGAGACTCACAGCTGAAATTTCTTCACAATCTCCTCTGTAACAGATCAGGAAATATGTCAGAAAAACAAATTATTATTCTAGGGATTGTATCAGTGAGATTAGTCTTTGAGCCATTAACTCAAATCCTGAGAAGTGTTGAGATTTTTAAAAATTATATGCATTCAGTTTACTGAAGAATTTGACTACTGGCAATAACCTTATAGGTTTAAAAAACACAAATTAAATTGACAAGTACAAATTAATTACAATTAAAGAAAAGACAGAAATCAGATTTCTCCTGACCAACAGTAACTTGACTTGCTGCTTTCTGAATCACTCTCTGATGATTCAGAAGTCAAACTCCCCACTGAGCGTGTGTGCTCAGTTGCCCTGATGGAGCGTTCCCAAATCTCTGCTTGCAGCTACTGGTCCAAGTCCTCCTGGCCAAATTATGAGCAGTGTCCAGACCCCTCTGCTCATAAAGCTGGTGCAAACACTTTCAAGTGCTCACTGCATGCTGTTACTCCTTCCCCACGACCATCTCAATGCTTCTTCATCTTCCCCCTGGAAGCAAATCCTCCTACATTGCAAGCATGATGCTCTTACTGCTTGGTAGGCAGAAAACTCTCTTTGACTTAAATAAGTGTGACTTAGATTCCTCATCTGTACAGTGAATTTCCCAGCACACATGCTGTTGCTGTAAAAAATTTTTTTAAAAAATGGTGAGCTCCTATTCACTCTAAATGAAGTAGAGAATTACTAAAGTCATCAGTGCTTCACTGGTGAAGCTACATAATTTCAACAAAGCTGGCTGAGGATGGCAGTGTCAGGGGAGAAACTGATTGCATGGTTGTGTTTCCCTGGCAATTTAAAGACACAAGTGAATCCACTTGTTACTTTCAACACTCCTCAAAATTCTACCAACTGTGCAAACAATATGTCTAATGGCACTAGACTAGCAGAGTCTGCTTGAAATTAGATATGTGCTCTGAATAAGAATGTCATTGGGATGCCTGTAACAAAAATCCCCCTTAAAATACACAGCAAAGTGAAGTACGAGACATCCCCTGCTATCATCAGTGGAATCAGAGCAACAGTGAGCCCAGCAGTGCTGAACTCTGGGGAACCTGAACCTGGATTTGTGCTTTGAGCTAAATCAAAACTGAATATCCACATAGACTCACTCTGACCTTATGATACATACTATTTCTTGAGAGGTCATCTAATTAGAGTCTGTGTGCACAGATTAAGACACAAGGCTGGAAAGTAACATTTACCTTGAGCAAGACTGTGACTTGGATCATAGGTCTCTGTGAAGAAGCAGCTTCCTGACTTTACTGAAAGTGGAATATTTAGAGCATAAAGATAGCATCCATTTACTCTGATCAAATATATGTGAGGACACCTGTATTTCTCAAGGCAAGGAAAGAGTTGAATCCTGCTAAATCTCAGACTGTCTGCATATTGTACACATCCTCCATTACAGAAAAATAAGAAAGAAATAATATGGAAAATATCTACATTATTGAGCAGAAAATGTTAGCAAGTGTTAATAACGTTAACAAATCCCACCTCTCCCAAAATTAAAGATAATATCCCTGCAGCACAACACACACACTGTGTGAAACTGCATGGACAGTTCAACACTTTTGTTTGAACCTGCATCATTCCTGTAACCAAAAAGAAAAGAGCAAGTTATCAAAACAAAAGCAAGTTATCCATACAAATGAGGTATGACATTGCAGCAGCCTAAGGACTAAAATTCAGTCTTCTCCAATTACGGATGTGATGGTTACCTGAAGCCCAGCACCTCCAAGAGTTTCTAATGAGATGGCACATGCCATCTGTAGCTGAAACTGTAGCTGAAAAATCCATCTTAATTCTCATAGTGTGACAAATGTTGCAAAGTGCACTGTGGTTTTACGGGACTTCTCCCCACATGGGAAAACTGGGTCAAGGCATTTCTCAGGTCCTTTGCTTTCTCCAAAGAGTGTCCTCACAACCAAGCCAGAAGCTATAGCGAAGTGAGCAGTACTCTTCAGCACTGCTTATGAAACTGTAAAACACTGCTAGACCTGCCCTGGAGGAACCTGAGCTTCTGACATTCCTTCACAGTATCAGTGCTCCTGTATTACACAGTTCCTTCATAAAATCCAGGCAGTATCAACAGAAGGGATGACACCTACAGTTCTGCTGTGAAGGAATGGTTAATGGTTTAAGCAGTAAGTGGGCAAACACACTAAACATGAACATCAGAAAGCAGCCAGAAAAAGAGCAACTCAACACACATAACAAATGAAGTGCCCTGAAGGGAAAACAAGGCACTGTGAAATCATGCTGATGGCAGATATACCGAGCAAGATATGCCTCTCGGAGCACAGCATAGCCCCCTCCAAGTGAAAGAAGAGATTGAAACATCAGCAAGCTGTATCATCATCCCACGTCTTATAGGATCTCATGGGACAAAGGTCCCAGAGGAATAAATTGTGGTTAGGGTTAGCCTGGGTTAACCTGATCAGAAGGAAGCACTGCCAGGGAATGCTGGCACCATCAGGTGACTATTGACCTCTAAGTGCAGGGCAACATGTGCTTTATTTGAAGAGAATCCATAGGGATTTAAGAAATACAGATCATAGATATCCGGTTCAAAATTTACACAAAAATTCCCAAGCAATCTTGGGTAGGCGTATACTAGCCAGAGCAAGAAAGCCAAGATTCACATTGCCCTATACATACATATATAGCTAGGTACTGCCAGAGTACAAACTGGGAAAAATGTCATTTTCATTAAAGATCTTGAGTTCCCTACGAAGAAAAAATCTAGCAATAAACCTGTCTTCTCAAAGTAAAACACAAACCATTAGGTTTTATCTTTGGTTAAAATACCATATGCTTCTGATTATATGCTCCTGAAAGAAATGAAAACAACTGTCATCATCTACAGTGAAAAGCTTTAGTAGGTTAATTATAGCATTTCTTTTAACTGAGGAATATATTTGATGATATTTGGGCTGAATTTTGAAATGCTTATCATGTTTCTCCAAATATGAGATTCACATTTGTTCATGCTGTGCATTGGATCTCTGTTTGAAAGAGAGAGACAAGAAATATTTATCAGAGTGAATTCATAATATGGATGTGTTGCTCCAAAACCTGCAAGTAGAACAAATATATTATTCTGAAATGAAGCTCACTTCTCTAATCAGTAAGCCACTTCAAATTAAATCTAAGAATAAATTGTACTTGCAGTCCTTTCTGCCTTTTACGTTTATAAAAAACAAGTAAGTCTTATCTTTTATGATGTGTGCATTTTTAAACTTAAATTGAGTTTTAAATATTTAAACAACAGCTAAATAACACTGATATGAGCTGATATGGAGGAAAAAACAGCATTTAGGAACTGCCATCATTGTATCAATAACAGTTTTTAACACGAGAGAACTTGTATTGCAAGACATAAATCTTTAATTAGCCTATGAACAGTTTATTATACATTAATTCGTATTTTAAAATGTAATTCCCACAGAACCATCCAAAGAAGGAATTATCACCACATGGGAACCATCTGCAGATAATCCAAGATACTATTGTTTAACAACTGACTGATAAGCTATAAGTCTACTTAAATGTGTATAAGACCAATTTCTTTTCATCACATCCTAGTTCTGTGAGACTGACTTTACGACTTGAAAAAAAATGTAAAATGATTATGCCCACAGCTGGACAGCTCTTCCAAGCTTTCAAACAAAACACGATGTAAAAGTTATTGTCAAACACACCTGTCCATTCCATTTGCTTATATGTCACTGCACAATCAGTGTCTATAAAGCTCCTGCTTTGTAGAGCACCTTGAGATATATGGCTGTTTTAGAAAGCCAGGCTCTTTCTCTCAAGAAGTTGTAATGATAAAAGTAAAAACATCTTTCCTTTAAGGAGGTTTGTAGCTATTAAAGCAGAGAACAAAGACAGTACTTGGTCTGAATTTGCTCAAGATCACATACCAGGAAATAAAGAATTGCAAGTTGCATTCATGTGCAAATGTCCACATTAGTCTTTGTAATTTTGCACATTACTCTTGCTTCCTTTTACTTTCCCTGTTATAATTACTTATCATTCAAAGCAGTAAGTATTCCTGCCAATTTTACTTGTTTTTTCAGCATGTGATGTGAAGCTGATGTTGATATGCCTGCAGGAGGTATTAAAGCTGAGCAGGATTACTTTACAACAGTTTGCTCACTCCTGTTTGGTTGCTACAAGATGGTAGTAACCAGTATTTGTTTCTGTTTCCTAAATGCTTCTGTGAGTGAGGACTCACACCATTCACTCTAACTCTCTCCCTGATAAGCATTCTTGAAGGAATCTGACCAAGCAAAGTGTTCTGATATTTGAACTTATACCAGAAGAGGAGGCAGATTTGAGAACTAAATAATGAGCACTCTCTTCCCAAATCACACAAATAAGACTGTAGAGTATTTGAAAGATATGGATATTTGGTGTATTTGGAGTATTTGTAGGATACAGGACCTCTCCACTTCCTAGGGACATTTCAATTCCTGTTCCTGGGAAGGAAGAGCTATAACCACTCCAAGGTGTTGCTCTTAATCACTCCTATTAAAGCAGGTACACTTCATATAAAATATTAGGATGTCCACCGGGCCAAACAGAGGAAAATCAGATAACTCAGTTTCTGGCCCTTTTCGCGCTTTAGTATTCTGTGCAGTCTGAACATCATTAACTGGAATACTTGAGTGAAACTCACTCTAGAGAGACATATGTAATAGTGGGCAATGAATCCTTGTGTGAGATATGGGCTCAAATCCCCTGGACTGCAAGGAATCGGCATCTTGAACAAACACTCTAGTCTGCAATGGCTGGGTGAGAAAAAGACAGACATTTTCCTGTCTATCTGTTTAATTAATGATGCATGTCATTTCTTCATGTTTTTCCAGAAATGTGTAAAGATACAGTTGTCAAAGCCTGTCTTTTTGTTTTGGACACAATGAATATAGTTTTGACTATATCAGAACAAAATTTTTAACAGATGAAATAATACCCCCCTTCCCCCCCAAAATATTATTCCAATTCTACTTGTTTTTAAAAAAAAGAGAGCATGCAGGGATTAAACATCTCAAGTCCTTCTTGTGCAAAAATATGTATGAAGGCAAGGACATTGGAACATATGCATTATAACTGACAAGTTAATATTCTTGAACTATTTTTAACAGTTTCAGTAGTACCTCGTGAGTAATGAATACATGTGCTTACTGACTGGACTTTAAATGCTCTTGGTGCCTGTTATTAAAGCTAACTCAGTGCTTTTGGAAATTGCAGACAAAACCTTGCAGCAGGAACTTGCTGTCCTCCATAGCCATAAAGTAAGGGATAAGATTTCATCTTCATCTTAAAGGGGAAAATGGAATTTTGCTGCCATGGCAGAGTACAGGAAGGATGAGAATCTCTCTCTCTCTACCCTTAATCAACCATTTACTCCAACTAATCTGGTCTACCTAGGCAGAAGTAAGCAGTACTCACTTTTAATAGTCTCGCTAGCAAAAAATAGCATTGGTTCAGATCCAGAATGGACAAGGCAGAGGAGGCTTTTTGCCCTACGGGTTAAAAGGATTGGAGATCCTTCATTTAATCTAGGATTTTTTGTGCTTTTTCTGAAGTCCACTCACCTAGGCTGTTCTTGCCTTGGTTCCTGCTCAGCTGTCCTTATACCTGTGAAGCAGCAAGGCCTCTTCTTCCTATATGTACCTCACATTTTGGAACCCACTTCACCAGCCATCTTTTCCAGAAAGACCTAGTGATATCCATCCAGCATCTAAATGTATATTTGTCCTGACCCAAATCTGCTTTGCTTCTAAGAGAGAGCTGAAATGAAGCAGAAGCTGGGCTTCGTGCCTCTCCCCTACTTCAGCTTGAGATGAGTCTAACATAGAGAAAACAGGCTCTAGAGATCCCATGCTTTACCATCCCTAACTAGAGCCTGCCCCACCTATTACTGTTCTCAATCTAAAGAGATTTTGAAAGACAAAACTGGTTGCTGTGCAATATGCATCAGTTAAGAGCACACGCAAGAAGGAAGATTTCCAGAGTAAGGTTTCTTTCTATGTGAAGATTTCCTGTACAATGAACCAAACATCCTAGTCTTTAATTTGTCTTTTCTTTGCAGACCGCAACCTGTAAGACAGTAAGGAGAAGGCTCTTCCTGTGTTGTTGGAATTCAGCATTAGTATAGTGGGAGACAATGGTGTTTGTCATCATGTTGATCCAGAAGAAATCTTTCTGACATCCCTTCAGAGAGCAGAGTATAGTTAACACTGCAGCCTAACGCTACCAACTGAGCTAGCAAACAGTCCAAGCAACGTTGGTGCAGTAAGTTGTAGACAGACTTGTATCAACCATGAAGCCCTCAGAAGCGCCTGTTTAATTTGGTTGGATTTCTTCCCTACCCACCTATTCCAGGTTAAGTAAAAATGCTGAAATGGCCCTGAGAGCTTCCCTGCTCCTGGAGGATTGTCTGCTGGATCTCAGGAGCAACACAGGGATAGCCCAGCTGAGGGCTGGCCCCTTTTCTTGCTGGGAACAGCACTCCCAGGCAGTGAGATCCGTGTCCTGCTAGCTCTGTTACCCTCCTCAGCTGCTGGCTCACTGACCTGCAGGAAACAGCCTCACTGCACCCTGAAAAACACATAGCAGAAGCACTCATGACATCCCTGGTTCTGAATATCAGCCAAACGGTTCGGTTGAATATGAGAAACCAGCTAAGGCAAGTTTATACTTGCAAGCTTGGGAAAAAGCTTTCAAAATAGCAAGAAAAATGACTTTTGCAAACCTCAAGAAAAGTCGGCATAGAGTGCAGCCGGCTGAAGCCTGTAGGAGAAGAGGAATGCAGACTGCCTATCTTCAACAAGCACTTCACAGCCCTCAGCAGCTACAGCCCCTGAGGAGGGCATGTTTGCAAACAACGATCTGGAGCTGAGTTTCAATCCACTCAAATCAACACACCTAGGAGGATGGGCAGCCCTTTCAAGATTTCCAGTTCTTCCCAGCCAAACTCTTTTTCCTTCCCCACTAGTTTCTCTGTAACTCCCCCTTTACCAAGTGCTGCTTCCTTCCTCCTTTCCAAAGGCTACACTTTGCCAGGCCAAGTGGAGGCCACATGTGCTGAGAGTGTCCTGGCCAGTTGGCAAGGAGGACGTAGCGACCGGCTGGTTACTGCTGCTTCTTGGTGCTTGGGAAAACCAAGGAGGCAGCTTCAGGAACTCTCCTCTTACAACTCCTCCTGCTTTGTAAGTGATGCAGGGACCATCCCCACAGACTCAGTGTAAATGTGAAATGTGAAAGCCAAGAGATGCAGCGGTGCAGTCAGACAATTTCTTTATTGGCTATTTAGGACCAGAGTGAAGACAGGCACTACAGTGAGAATAAGAACCCTCCTCTGTTTCACGCTCGTCTCCTGACTGCTGGTACCCAGACAGTACTAAGGAAGAAACAACTACATTTAAATATCTTGCAGCTTCAGTAGTATTTTACCTTGCTGTATCTATAATTGTCTATGTTTATGAACAAACAAAATGTAAAAATTCATAGTTTTATCAGACCTCAAAAATATTGGTCTTTATAAGTGTGCATTACCTTAATACCAATTTGCTGGTAATTATCTTCAGATTCTGTATATCAGAATCAGAAGGCAGGGGTCAGAGGTATTTGCATCTTTTGTTGTTCCAAGTGCAAGAATATCTCCAAAATCCATTTTCTCATCCAACATCCTTTTTGTCTGAAACAGTAATGAGCAGACTACAAGAAGATGTAGCATTTACCATGTATTAAGTACATTAGAAGAAAGAAACAGGTCTAGCTTGGATCTGTGACTTCTATAATTTTATTTTGCTATTCGTGTCTTTGCCAAGTCCCCAAAACATAATTCAATATCATTCAAATGACTAACAATATTACATGATTAATATACACTGCTAGTGTCTGAGAGTTAAAAAAAAAAAAAAAAGGCAGATGAACATAAACACCAGAGGATGATTCATTCTTGGTGTAATTTCAATGTCAATGGAAAATACACGAGGGATAAATTTGGCCCCATGACGCAGAATTTCCAGGAAACATGAAGCTATTGTAACGAGAGATCTCTGCTGACGTATGAATTGAAAAGCAAAATAGAAATGAGGCAAATGCAGCATCGGCATAAAGGGAGCAAAGCCGGCTCTGTTAATTACCCAACTGAAAGAAAATAAAAGCCCGGATCAAAATAACCTAATGTACAGAAAGCAAAGGATGAAAACATGAGGCAAGAACAACAGCATGATGAGAGATTTGCAAAGCCGCACATAGTAAATAGGATGACTAAAATGGAAAAAGAAAGTGTTTTCCATGACATTCAGCACAAATGACAAATCTTTGACTTCTTAGAAACAAGATTCAGAGGGCATTCAGTGAACTATATCTTTCAATAAACATCCTTTATGTACATTAAAAACCAAAGTAGAGCAGCATTTGCTAACACCACGCTCACGCACACAGTTTTGAAGAGACGGCTCCCGAGCTGATGAAATCAGGGCAATCTCTTCCTGCGTAATTGGTACGGTCATTTCCACCACTTCAGAAGGGCACGAGTGCCAGCTTGTCTCAGGAGACACTCGCACACCCAGTCTGAACTCACATTAGGATAAAATACTGTGTGTGGAGAAGGCTGCAGAAGAGCAAAGGACAATATGCATTTTATTTCAACTAAACCCATCTTCCTAACAACTCTGACTTCAGAATTTTATAAGAATGTCTCAAATTTATCAATAACCTCGTTTTCCACACTGAGACTTAGGGGCACGTGTCAGAGCTCCCTCCCTACCTGCCTGAGTGTCCTGCCAGTGGTGGACGGGAGAAATTGGCCACACACATTTCACTCCAGGGTAGGGGGAGGGTTAAATACAGTCAGGAGAGGTACCTGTTGCCCAAAACTGCCTGTAGTGCTTGTTCATTAGCATATATTATATTCAGTTGTGAAAAGGAGATAATTCAGATCACAGGAGAATAGCAGTGGAATTTTGTTTGCCGTTATTTTTAAGAAACTGAGGTGTTTTGTTACAACATCTAAGGCTGACGGCTGCTGCTAAACCAAGTAACTTACCAGTTCTGACTATAATAAAAGCCTGTTACATTCCATGCATGCTGTGACAAGTCAGACTGGGGAGGGGGAGGATTCTACCTGATAGTTCATTAAAGGCAAGAAATGGTATAATTAGAAACTAATGCAAATTTTCCTCACATACAAGTCAGGGTGATAAGTTCTCTGAGAGAAGCAGTGAGGAAAAGTCTAGGCTCACTTCCAGTGGTTTATTTATTCTCCGAGGAATTAACAATCAAAAAATTGTGGGAGAGAAAAGATGGGAACCCAAACTTAAGCCATGAGTTAAGAGTTTGCCCTTTTTGAAGAATGAGCCTTTTTAAGGTGAGGTAAAGTGTGCACAAATGTTCTCACCAAGTTGCTTCCCTGAAGAACTAAGCAAAAACTGAATTTCCACAGAAGACAACCCTGAAGACACAGCCCCGCTCCAGTCTGATCTTCACCAGTAAGCTCTAAAACTCTTATCATCCCTGCCAAGTGCTTTTATTTCTTTTTTAAATGTGTTCTTTAAAATGATGGTATAAAAGAGAAGTAGCAATTTGTGATCACCTTGTATCAGACTAATGTTTACTAGATTGCAACTCTGGAGTCAGAAATCATTAACAGCCTACACATGACTATCTTTTGGCCTGAAAGAGAAATTTTACAAATAAACATATGTAGGAGTAATTTGACAGTTATGACCCTATATCTTTCAAAGAACTCAAATTTCAGTTTCTGTTGAGTTGACTCAACAGTGTTGACTTCTCAAATAATAGACATTCTAAAAGATAAAGAAAACAAACAGTTGTACAGAGAAAACTGATACTGCAATTTTGATGATGGAAATATTTCCATCTAAAGCAGTTAATAATATTCTTACTTGGCTTTACTGTCATGAATTTTTCTATCTGCTATGCGTGTCTGTACTATACACGAGACTTCAGACACTGTATTTAATGATTGATGTTTATCTCTTGATTTTACATTATACCATTAATACTTCTTGATTCTTGATACTTCTTGATAATACTTCTTGAAATATTAATAAAGAGAGGGAAAAGGGATATTATTCTTGTTTGTCTATCTAAAATGGGACATTTCTCCCCAACAGGAAAAAAAAATCATATATATCTTATTAGCTCAATTGATTTGTTTCTTGCCTTATATTTTGCAGTGAAGACATGAGGTATAACAGGCAAGGACTTAATAAGAGCCATTTTCTAAATAAATAAAAGTGAATTATTTCCCTATTGCAACCACCCTGAAGAATATTACACAAAGAATCTTACATACTTTGAAGCTTCTTTGTACATGATGAATGATGACCACCTGTCCAGGCAAGCATCAGTACTGTGGCTTCCCTTGCAAACTACGGCAAGGTCAGAAGTTCGTGCATCCATCTTTATGTGCCTGAGATGGCAAACAGCACCCTCAGCACATCACAAGTGCTTCAACTTGAATCCCTGATCCAAAGTGAAAAACTTGGTGCAAATTATGCTATTTACTAGTTGACTTCTATAGCAATGGCCTTATTCTGAAATCTATCTCATGTAGAATCTCAACAATACTAATGAGAAACTTGTAAAAGTATTGATTACTAAACTCAGCAGCAAAGAATGTAAGGAGCTAATTGCTACACACAGTATTCGCAGACACAAGAACTGATGGGACAGGAAAGCAGAGTCAGGTGGTACAGTAAGAGACAGATATAAGGTGACATGTTTAGGACTAGAGGGAGCAATAGAAATTGTAAAGGCAACTATTTTTCCTTCAAAAGGGCAATGAGATATGAAAGAAATTTCTCCCCAACCTCCATAGTCTTACCTCCCTCATCTGATGGAGAAGAAAGTGAAAAGTGGGTGAGCAGAAGAGGAGGAGAAAAACAGGTTGTCGTTTTCTCCTTCTCCTCCTTGTCAGCGAGAGGCAGCAGCCCAGGAACATGAGCAGGTTAAAGGGATCAAAGCTGGCGAGAAAGCCCAAGGAAGAGGCAGCATACATAAGTCACCAGACTCTTACTATTGCTTGGCCGGAGGAACTTCCCATCATCCCCGTTCACACTGAAACCCAGACTCCAACACAATCAAAAAGGTTTGGATGGGTCTCTGGCACTGCTAAACCCTTGTTCTCTTTGTACGATATCTATATTCAATATTCAACCCCATTCCAATCCTTTGTAATACATTTATGCAGACCCTTGCACTACTCAGTCCTGGCTTCCAAATTCCCAATCCAGGACGGTATCACTAGCTTCCCCACTTCTGCTAACACCAGCAAGCCCTAAAAGTGCAGAGATAACTTCTCTGCTTGGCTATTCTATTTTTCCCTTCCTTTTTTTGTATATATAGCTGAGAATATTTTTCTCCCACTGAATTAATTTGCATTATTCTAAATTTCCTGTGTGCCTGTGGTCAGAGAAAAATGTCTTATGTGATCTGTGTCAAATTCTAGGCAGAAAAAAAAAAAACAGAGTAAACAATTTAATCTTATTTTTTAATGGAGATGCAGTGTTACCACCCTCTGTTTTAGACGGGACTGAGTCTATTCCGTTTTAGGCCTATTCTGTGATAAGGGCATGAATTAGTGCACTTTTGTGCAAAGCTGATTCCAGGGGTCTGATTTATTCATTAAGTAAGCACAGCACCCTTGCTGCCTCTTTGTATAGTTTCTTTTCGTCCGTCTACCTATTAATCATTTCTAGGTTATTGAAGGCCTTTGTCAACTCCACTAAGAAAATAATTATCATCCTATGCCTCTCAGATGCATCTTCAACTCAGTAATCTTACATTTACTACCAGGCTTTGCCAATTCCTGCTGGAGCAGGAGCATCCTGAAGGACTCCAGGAACATTCACTTTGGTCATAAAACTGTACTTTCCTTTTCAATCTGAATTATCAGTTTTTCTTGTCTGAAGCCTCTTCATTCTTCATTTCCATACCACATAACCAAGCATCTCTCTTCTCTGTGACTATAGTGTAAACCTACACCAAGGAATAAAAAACTAAGAGTCTGGTCTAACCTTTTTACATGCCTGACACCCAACAGGGCTTTCACGGCACACCCACTAACTTCCTGTTAACTCTGTATCTGGATACTCCTGCTATGTCACTGCATGGACGATGTGCTTTGAGAGACTAGGGATGCATAGCAAGCAGAAAATAGCAAATGGTCACATTGAATTTAACAACGTGACCTTCTAATTATAAAACAATATCCTTTATTATTATCCCTACTGATTTATCTGATCCATGTGATCATTATATGAGTAGGCATAGGGCTGTTTTTTTGTATCCTAAATTTATTTTGCCTATGTCTAATAATCTTAATATATTATCTAGGTAACATAAATATGAACACACTGTTCCATACACATCTTGCTGACGTAGGAAGCTATGTATGAATTGGTGGCCTTGTTGAGAAGTTAGCTGCATCTCCTGTGGTTTTGTCATCTAAGGAAATTTATGCCACAACAGTCACCTCACCAACAAAAACATGACATTGAGAAACTGAATAAGGAAATTCAAGGAAGAAGTAATGAGAAAGAGTAGGAATATAGGCAGAAAACATAATAAAAAGAAAAAAAAAAAGATGATTATTTTCCTGAGGAAAAAAAAAAAAGCAAATAAGTGACTACATGATTATATAAAGAAGTATAGAAGAGTAAGATTGGGAGATTCTGCTCCTCTGTGTTAAAGCACAAAAGCAAGGGGATATTCAATCAAAATAGAATATCCTCTCACATGACATTTTCTCAAACTCTGGAACTACATTTCCAGATGTCACAAAAATCATAGAAAGGAGCATAGCAAGATGGAAAGAGAGATTAGATGTTCAAAGGAAATATAAGAAAATACGGAATAGAGGTCATAGCATTTCAGAGGAGATTAAATTTCATGTTTCAGGGTGTAGTGAAAAATGTCTTAATTGAAAAAGGATATTTCATCCCTGAAGACCTGTGCTGGCCACTGTCCCAGTAAGAGTGAATGTCTTCAGGCCACCTCACTAGACTGATTTGGTAGCTTAATATCTTGCCTAGTCTTCATCAAAAGGGTAGAAACTTAATGAAATTAAGCATGAAACAGGTAAGTTCATTTTGCTGCTGTAAAAAGCCAGGCAAAACCTACAACTACATTCACTTTTCCAATCCAACACTGCATTTTCTTACTATTATCTATACAGTAAGAGATTGCATTATCTCTCCCTTTGAAATAGTGCAAAAATCCAATACAAAGCAAAGCAACAAGGACAAAAATATTTTTAAAGATCAAAAATACATGTGTTCACATGTGGAGGGAAGAAGCCTACTTTCATCTGTGAAAACCAGATTTATTTTGAATTCCTAACTCCTGCAGGAGCCTGGGAATAGCTATAAATGCAAGGTGCAGGACATAAAATGCCTCTTCAACGTGGATCCCTTTGGTCTGAGTAAACCAGCCACGTGCTGTCACTGCGAAGAGCTGGAGGGACATCTAGTGGACTTGATTACAAGTAGGAAGGCCTTGTGTTACCATCCTACTGCACTGTTCCGCATTACAGATATTTTGTTTATATCCATCTTTCCACTAAATGTGCATATGAAATGCCAGAATAGTCTTAAAATCCATGTCATGCAAAACAGACAGTCAGCTGGAAAACATGTTGCCACCAACTCTGGATCTGTAGCCCCATTCTCAAATCCAAAACCAAGCAACAATTTAAAGCGGATCTACAGTTTACTGAAAGTATAAAATCAGAACTACATGTTTTAAATGCAGACCTTAGGCATTTTAACTACAAATATGTATAGCATATATTGTGCTAGGCTTCCAAAAGGTGTTTATGGTTTAACACCTGAGAAAATTCCTTTGCAACCTGCAGGCAAGAGATAATTCTATTTTAAATATCTTATTTAGGAGTAAGAAATAACTTCTGATTCTACCCTAATCCTATTGGTTTCAAGAGGAGTAATGCATTTGAGAAGGCAGGATGAGCCATTCTGCAACATGTATTTTGAAGACACCTTACTGTCACCCACGCTGTGAATACATATTTCCACTGGCCTTGCTCAAGGATGTGCCTGAACATTTTCAGGCTTCTTAGGAACATGGTGACAAGCAGACCTGTGCATTTGGAGGAGCGGATAGAGCGGAAATCCAAGTGTCCCCTATATCCAGGGGCATTAGATGTGAATAATATCGCATGAATGTGAATAAACACTTTTGGAGCCTAAATCCAATAGATATATTCAAAGATAGTCAAAAGTCAAACATCTGCAACTAAACATCTGCATCTTTAACAATATAATGTATTGCTAATCTGCTTTCTAAATGCCACTGATTTTAATTTTGTTGTCGACCTGCACAAGTGTTTTCAGCACAAAAATGTAAGCAGAAAAGTCTTTCAAACAATGGATTTCAGCAACATTTTCAGCTTTTCAATTATAAGAGTAATTTCATTCTACGGTCTATTGTGACTAACAGGAAACAGACTAATGTCAAATTAGCCCAATTAAAAAAAAAAGCAGAATGACAACAATTTCTGCTGAAGAAGCTGATTGCTGAAAGGAAACTTCTCTTAGATGCAAACTTGCTAATTTAGTGAGACCCTCCCAATCTGCAAAGTCATACTAAAACTGTAGTTCTTAAAAAAGATGAAATAAAGGCTAAGAATGAAACCAGAAAACAAAAATTTTAAATCTTTTTTTAAAAAACATCTCCCCAAAACCTCAGGTATCTTTTAAATAATTTTGTTTGAATTTAACAGATAGTTCTTCAGTTCCTAACAATGAAGCCCCACAGGTATAAGGTGAAAGCTTTATGTTGACCCAACCTATTGTCATTCAAGCTTTTGGATCTGTCCTCCTTCTTGAGGTTTTGTCCAGGTAGGCCTATAAGGACTTCAGGAATCTGCGTCAAGCAGATGGTCATTCAGATGTAACACAACAGCAGACCTCCAGACCCAAATGGATTTAGTGGATCCTATTTTGGTCATGCACTTCATGGCAACTGCATGTTTCAGATGAGCTGTAAGAAACACTCTACCCTGAATAAAAAGCTCAGTAAGTATGTGCTTAGATTACACAACTGCACTCCTCAGTGGGAATCTCTTTTCTTCTCCAGTCCTCGCAGAGCTGGTTTTCATGTCTCCCAGATATTCACGCTGCTGCCCAGAAAAGCAAAGACTGCATCCGGTGAGCAAAGCAATCCCTTTGCAAAATCCGTATCATGTATTTCTGACTCTGCTTCCCACCATGGCCTGCTTGCAAACTGGATGACCCAGCACTGTGCTGGCAGCCAAAACAACAAGACTCAAAATGCTGTGATTAAAGGACTAGACCTTGCAACAGAGGGTGACTGGACCCTGGTGAGCCTCCAAAGGGGAAGTCTGTGGCACACATTATAAGAAAGTTTAGGAGATCTTTATCTTTTATCACTTTAGTGAAAATGCAATTGAGAGCTACTTTTAGAAAACAATTACTGTTTCAGATTCCAGAATTCCTCTTTCACTCTGTCACCCATGTTTCTTGGTGCTGACTTTGCAAAAGAAATCTCTAAGATTTCTCTCACAAGTTTTTGATCTTACAGGTGATTTTTTTCTAGAATTTTGAACCTTGGCTACATAACGATCAGTAAGTAGAAGTGTGACAGAGGGCAGACATGAACACAAGACAATCACACTGGGAAATTTTACTGCATTGTTGGTTGTTTCATACTGACTAAATACCTGGCACCACAGCAATAACGTGCTGTGGGAATACAAATCCTGTATGTATTATTCATTAGTGGGAGGCTAGGAGGAATCTAATCTTCAGATAACTGTGAACTCATATTTCAAAGAAGAACCTGCCTTTAAGAAAGTGAAATCTTTGTTTCAATCTGTTCCTTACAAAAAACGCTTATTTCAGATTATTTTGTTTTGCCTGAATAACTTGCACATCTGTAATCCAAGCACATTTTCCTCCACATCATCATGCACTTAATCCTTTAATCCTTGCATTAAGTGAAGCTCTAACATATCAAGTTTTAGGAGTCAAAACACACGTCTATGCACCTTAAAATCCCCTGATCATCAACACTTTTCAAAGTTAATCAATAGTGACCTCTCAGGGTCAAAAGTCAGCTCCCTGAGCACTTGTGAGCACATCTCATCACATCCCATTCGTTACATCCAGTTTGCTTAAACATTCCCTAACCTGATCCTCCTCCACAGAGGATAAATTTTCCTTCTTCCAGATTTTCCTACATGTGTCAGAGGTCTAGGATTCCCCCCAGGGCAAGTCTCACCAGTAAAGACAGAGGCAAAGGATGCACTGGATACCTTGGCTTTTTCCATGTCTTTTGTCACCACGTTCCCTGATCCATTCAGCAGTGGACCCACATTTTCTCTAGTCTTGCTTTTGTTGCTGATACACCTTGTATAGAACCATGGAATCATAGAATCGTTATGGCTAGAAAAGATTGTAAAGATCACCAAGTCCACCTGTAAACCCATCACTACTACGCCTGCTAAAGAAAGCCCCATGGAAGCCCTTCTTGCTGCCCTTCCCATCACCAGTCAACTCCAGATGGGCTTTGGTTTTCCTAACCCCATCTCTGCATGCTTGGACAATGTCTGTGTTGTCCTTCTGTTTCCATCTCTTGTAGGCTTCCTCTCCATATCTGGGTCTAAGCAGATTCCCAAACAGGCCAAAGTCTGCTCTCTTGAAGTCCCAGGTTTTGACCATACTACTTGCCTTGTTCCCATCTCTCAGGATTCTGAATTCTACCATTTTATGGCCACCACAGCCAAGACTGCTCTCAACCTTCACATTCTCCAACAATCCCTCCCTGTTTGTAAGTCTCCCATCCAGCAGGAATTTGTCATCAGTGCACTCCAGAAACCTCCTGGGCTGCTTGTGCCCCACTGCATTGTTCCTCCAGCAAATATCAGGATGGTTAAAGTTCCCCAGGAGAAGAGAGCTTGCAAGTAGAAGGTTTCTTTCAGCTGTCTGAAGGAGGCTTCACCTACTTCATCCTTAACAAGCATTTTTTGGCAGGTTCCCTTCACAACATCACCCATGCTGGTCTGCTCAAAAAGAATGACCCAAAAGGTCTCAGCTAGTTCATCATCCACCCATAGGCAAGCAAGGTTCATCTACATTGTGCAAATTCCATACGGAAACAAAGAAAACAAAATCATCAGAAGACTTATGTTCTAAAACAGAAACATATACAAGCAATAAACAAAATACATACTTCCTGTCACAATAACATTGTAACTTGAAGCAAAGAAACTGTGGACCCATGTTTATAGCAAACATAAGACAAAATTTTACAGTCTGTCAAAGTATAGAAAGTATAGCCATACAGATAGGTAACACTTCTCCACAGCAATCTCAGAGAAAAAAATACATATTGATTAATAAATAAGACATCTGCTTTCACCAACATTTTGAATAAACTCCCTCTTAGATTTTTAGATTTGCTGAATCAAAACATGAAAGCAAAGCCCTTGAAATTACAACACTGCAGAATGGCTGAGGTTTTACTGGGCTCCATGTCTCCCTTGAATTGGGGGCCCAGAAATTGAAACCAGGACTGGGTATGCTCATCGTGCTGGCAAGACTCTTCCTAACACACCTCAGGGTCCTCCTCCTGCCTTGGTCACATGGGCACATTGCTGGCTCATGGCCAAGTTGTCCATCATGATCCCCAAGACCTTCTCCTCACACTTGCTTTCTCAGACTAGAGACTGTCCTGGTGTATGAAGTTACTTCTCCCAAGGTGCAAGACCCTGCACTTGCCTTTGTTGAACTTCATGAGGGTCTTATCTGCCAAAATAAATGTACATATGTACATATATATATAAAACACACACATATATATATATATTTCAGATCTGCTATGAGTGACCCATTTCAGTCTGGAAGAGCAAAAAGAAAAACAGCAACTCTACCTTAAGTTGAGAATATATTCAAAAAAATGAAAAGAATCTTATAAAAAAAGTCTCAGAAAACTCTGGACAGATTCCTATAGTTCAATTACCTAGTTTGTTTACTTGCTTTTTAATGTTGTGCACAAAATCCTCAATGGATTAATAATTTCAGTCATCTCACATTATTTTCATGGATGGAAACTGAAAAGGGGAATAACAGTAGCATTTGGGCCAACTGGATCATATAAAGGGTACTCCTTGAAAGCTAGGCAGTATCAAAAGTCAGCTCCTGCATAGGTATTAGCAATGTAGAATTCTGTAGAATCACAGAAAAGTGATTAAGAAGATTAAGAGTTACCCAAAGCTGAAGCTGAATTTTTCCTTGAATAGGAATAATGCAACAAGCACTTTAACACAGAGAAGCTGACTGCTATGTTCCAGTAAATTTCAGAGAGTCTCCATTTGGACTGCAGGTGTATAATGCTGTAATCTGTATTGCTTGATGTTCTAAAACCAAGGCCAGATCTTCACTTTAAAAGCCAATTTTCATTTCTGTGGCATTTAAAATACATAGTTAAAATTTCTAAAAAGTTGCCATGAACAAGCCCATGAAAGTATTCAAATGGCAAAGGTACCTCGGATCAATCCATAGAAGACAAATCTATTTATTGCTAATCTGAAAGAGGCAGCCAGCCAGAACACAAGGTTATTCCCAACAGATTCACATGCCAACAAAAAGTCCCCATCTCAGGCTTACAATCCTTTTGATTGAGTAATAATAGAAACACTATGTCTACACATGCCCTTCCCCCTTTTATTTATACTTCCATCACATTAAGCTCAACAACAAAAGGAGAAGAAAAATCTATCCAGCCTTTAGGATTCAGAGAGGAAGGAAAATCTTCTCATTTCCTACCTTTTTCTTCTTCACATTACACTTGAGGGTATGATTCTCGCTTTAAAAGCTCCTTCCTAGAATCACAGAAGCTTGGAAGTGATCTCTGAAGACTGTCTAACCCAACCCCCCTACTCATAGCAGGTTTCATGTCCAAATGAGTTTTGAGTATCTTCAAGGACAGTGCCTCCCATACCTCCCTGGGCAACCTGTTCCAGTGTTTGCCCCACAGCAAAAATGCATTTTCTTATGCTCAAACATTATTTCTTGTGTTTCAATTTGTGTCCTTTGTCTATTGTTCTTTCACTGGATACCACTGAAAAGTACATAGTCCATATTGTTTACTCCTTGCTTTTAGGTATTTATATGCAGTGCTAAAATCTCTCCTAATTCAGGCTAATTATTCCCAACTCTCTCAAATTCTCCTCATTTGTCTGGATTGACTCTAGTCCCCTGATCATGTCAATGGCCTTTCACTGCCATCACCCAACGCTGTCTGTGTCCCCATGTGCTGGGGAGCCCAGGATCAGACCCAGCATCAGGTTCAGCCTCACCAGCAAGTGAGCAGAGCGGCAGCATGACCTCCCACAACCTGCCTGATGCAGCAGGACAGCATTGGCCATCTTTGCCTCCAGGACACTTGCCTCGTGACCAACTCCTGCCCAGGACTGCCAGGTTCTGAAGAGCTGCTCTCCAGGTTGTCGGCTCCAGCCTCTGCTCATGTAGGGCAATCTGGGGCTATCCCCTACAGCGGGTGGGAATTCCAACACTGATCTTCCACTCTAGGAGGAGGCTTGTCTAGGACCTCACAAATGCTCTCATGTTGCTCTCCATTATCGCATGGTGATGTAGCTAGTAATCAATTGAAAGCCCTGCAGGGAAGCTTTCCTTTTCTGATGTTCACTTACAAGGCTAGGAGTTCTGGCTTGAGAAATGAAAGAAAGAAGGAAAAACGGGTCAGGTTTGAAGCCCACCACTGCTCCATATCTCACCCTACGAAGCTGTGCACTCCTAGTAAACAGCTCAAAGGCAAATCATCAATCAAGTTACCGAGCTCCTAAACAGCTCCACGTCTACCAGGGATCACTGTGCACAATACAAGTAAAGTACTTTGCCTCCCCTATAGCAAATAGCTTGTATCTATAAGCACCCACCACGGGATCATAGAAATCAGTGGGGAAGGGAAAAACAGGACCCAAAAGGCTAAAGGCCAAATAGCTGTCAGGAAACACCAAATATGGGCTTATGTCTGAAATCTCTCCCACTGCTGGGATTTAAGTGTCTTCCACTCTGGACTCCAAAAGCCTTGCACACTTTTTCTCATGGTATAGTTGTAAAAAGAAACAGAAGAATCTTTTTTTTTTTTTTTTAATCAGGACTGCATGATATGTCTGATGTTTTGAGCCTGAAAGTTATGCATATATTTCAAAAGCCCTAATTAAAATATGAAATACAAACAGATATTTTTAAAGTGTTGGGTGATGGTGAATTGGACTATTGCAAAGGGCGTAAAAACAAACTGTTGATTTCCCCATAGAAAGTAATACAAACACTTCCCAGGGTGTGATCATGTGTGAACTGGAGGGAATAAGAACCCACAACATCCCAGACAAGAAGCCTATACACAAGAATTCTGCAGAGGAAATTCCCATGGATAACATTTCCATTTGTGGGCAAGCGCATATGATCTTTTTATTTGGTAAGAAATATACCTGGCAGAAAGGAATCCTTTATCTGGTCTCTATTAATTCAGACTCATGAAAGACTCGTGTGGAAGAAGACTTGGAGACCTCCTTCCCCATATGAATGCAGGCAAACAGCACTGTGATATGTTCACTGAACACGATTTTTCTCCCATCCCAGCTGAAGAGTTTTGTTATTCTTACAGAAATTTGAGGTCTAGTTTCCTATTTGCAGATAGCAATGACACCAGGATCTAAAAGCAAACTGGACAGAGAACTACTTACTTTGTGACTCCCCAGGGGCCTCTGGTAGAATCATAGAACCGCAAAATCATTATGTTTGGAAAAACCTTCCAGATGGAGTCCAACCACAAGCCTCCCAACACTACACCTGTTAAACCATGTCCCCGCTGTGGGACACGGGACAGGACCCGACCCCAGATGCTCAGTTTGGCCCATGGCGGTGCCAGAGGGCCTGGGTTCGCCTGGGGTCCTGCTCCCTGGAGAGCGCAGCGGGCCCTCGCGTCCGCGCCTGGCCCTGCTCCACCAGCAGCTCCCACCACACGGGCCCCAGGAAGCTGCTGGCTCCTTGATGCACAGAGACAACGAGAGAACATGCAGGAAAGCTGCCATATCCCTGCTAAACAGCCCTGTAAGAAAATTCACAGGCAACAGAATTCCCTACTGCACCAGTGAGATTTTAGACAGCTTTCTACTGGATCTCCCCAGTCAATTCACGGTAAGCCTGCAAGGGATAGTACCAGCTCAGAGGACCATGTTTGGCTACGTGCTTCCACCAGCCCCGCAGAGCAACGCCGGCGCGACCCGATCAACAGCGGGACCTCGGGGCGCGCGGCTCGGAACCAGCCGCCCGCGGCGGACCCGAAACCGCCCGCCTTCCATGTTCCCAGCGGGGC
>JAWLRI010000001.1:13985768-14023575 GCA_034781795.1 Crypturellus tataupa
CCTCTTGTACTGTGGGGCCCAGAACTGGACACAGTACTCCAGATGTGGCCTCACCAGGGCTGAATAGAGGGGCAGGATCACCTCCCTCGACCTGCTGGAGGCATTCTTCTTAATGTCCCCCCGGATCCCATTGGCCTTCTTGGCCACAAGGGCACACTGCTGCCTCATGGTCAACCTGTCATCCACCATGATGCCCAGGTCCTTCTCTGCAGAAGGTCAGTCCCCAGCCTGTATTGATGCTTGGGGTTATTCCTCCCCAGGTGAAGGACCTTGTGCTTGTTGAACTTCATGAGGTTGTCCAGTCTGTCCAGGTCCCTCTGGATGGCAGCACAAAAGCTGTATCAGCTGGAAAGACTACACTGCTAAGCACAAACAAACCTGGAGGTTCCTGCAGAGCATGGAATGGTAACTTTTTGACACAGCTTGTGGAGGAACCAATGAGGAGAGGTGGGCTACTACTGGACCTGGTACTAACAAATAGAGAAGGGCTTGAAAGAGACATGAAAGTGGGGGGCAGCCTTGGCTGTGGTGATCATGAGTTGGTGAAGTTCAGGATCCAACGAGGAAGAAGCAGGGCTGTAAGTAGCCTTGCAAACATGGACTTCAGGAGGGCCAACTTTGGTCTCTTCAGAGACCTCCTCAGAAGAATCCCATGGGCTAGAACTCTAGAAGGGGAACCCAAGAGAGCTGGTTACTATTCAAGCAACATTGCCCCCAAGCTCATGATCAGTGCATCCCTATGAGCAAGAAGTCAGGCAGAGCAGGCAGGAGGCCTGTGTGGATGAGCAAGGAGCTCCTGGCAAAACTCAAACAGAAGAGGGCAATATACAGAATGTGGGAAAAAAAGGACAGGCTGCTTGGGAGGAATGTAGGAATGTTGCCAGGGAATAAAGGGATGTGACAAGGATGGCTAGGGCGCAATTGGAATTAAATCTGGCAAAGGATATTAAAGATAACAAGATGAGCATCTTCAAATATATTAATGGTAAAAGGAAGGTTAGGGAAAACCCACTGATGAACAGGGTGGGTGGTCTGGTTATGAAAGACACAGAAAAAGCCTTGAATGCCTTCTTTTCTTCAGTGTTTACCAAGGGCAGCCCTCTGGAATCCCAGGCCCTAGAGACAAGAGAAGATGCATGGAGAGAGGAAGACTTGCTCTGAGTAGAGGAAGATTGGATTAGAGAGCACATAGGGAAACTCGATACCCACAAATCCGTGGGCCCTGATGGGACCCATAAGTGCTGCATGAACTGGCAGATGTTATTGCTAAGCCACTCTCCATCATCTTCAGAAGGTTCTGGAGAACAGGGGAGGTGCCAGAGGACTAGAAGAAAGCCAGTGTCATTCTGGTCTTCAAAAATGAAAGGAAGGACGACCCAGGCAACTACAGGCCAGTCAGCCTCACCTCCATCCCTGGAAAAGTGATGGAACAGCTCATCCTGGCTGTTGTCTCTTAAGCCTGTGGAGGACCAGAAGGTGCTCAGGAGTAGTCAGCAAGGATTCACCAAGGGGAAATCATGCTTGACTAACCTGTTAGCCTTCTGTGATGGAATGACTGGCTGGGTAGATGAGGGGAGAACGGTGGATGTAATCTATCTTGACTTCAGCAAGGCCTTTGACACTGTCCCTGGGCAAGCTCCAGAAATGTGGGTTAGATGAGTGGACACTGAGGTAGATTAACAACTGGTTGGATAGCAGAGCCCAGAAGGTGGTGATCAGTGGTGCAGAGTCCAGTTGGAGTCCTGTAGTTGGTGGCGTCCCCCTCAGTCCAGTCCTGTTCTATTTATTTAATTTATCAATGACCTGGATGAAGGCACAGAGAGCCCCCTCAGCAAGTTTGCTGATGATACGAAACTGGGAGGATTAGCTGATACCCCAGAGGGCTGTGCTGCCATCCAGAAGGACCATAACAGACTGGACAACTGGGCAGTGAGAAACCTCATGAAGTTCAACAAGGGCCGGTGCAAGCTCCTGCACCTGGGGAAGACTAACCTCTTCAGTGGCCAGCAGTAAGACAAGAGGAAATGGCCACAAACTGAAGCACCAAAGTTCCACAGGAACTTAAGCAAAAATTTCTTAACAGGGAGGGTGACAGAGCACTGGAACAGGTTGCCAAAAGAGGTTGTGGAATCTCCTTTTCTGGAGAATTTCAGAAAAATCCCAAAGAAGACTTGTTTTATGGAACAGTAACAGTAAATCTGTGAGATGGACTGATGTTTTGCAGCCAAACTACAGCTTTGTGCACGCGTATTATTTTCATCGTCTTTGTAGAAACACTAATTAGTAGAGCCAAGACTCTGTACAAAAGCTTGTTGATACAGGTTTATAATCTACTGGGAAACACCGTGAGGAATCACTTTTCTTACATGCAGTCTTTTATTTTTAAAGCTTAACCTAACTAACTGACTGAGTGGTTCCTCACAGAAAGCTGTATTTCAGAGCAATAGCAATAAATAGTGTAATAAACGTGAAATCATTTCAGATAAGTATGTTAGTGTCTTCTGTCAATTAAATGAAGAGTTCTTCTTTTTCAGGCACAGCAGACCCTAACCCAGTTCCCTGGTCAGGAAATGGAAGGAGTTCTCACAGTGACCCAGAGACTCTCTGCTTTCCGTGTTTGGTACACCTAGACATACAATTCCAGCAACAATCGCCTGAGTACCCAATATCCCTGCAACAACACCTGACAACTACACCAGTAGCCTTCCTCCTGCAATCCCCAGTGCATAATCCTCTCCTATGCATCATCCAAAATGCCTGATAATCCAGAGCCCTCCGACCATCAGCTCCACCCAGTACCACAGACACCCATCAAGGCTGGTTCCTATTCTTAACTCTAGGCATCATTTTTTTTTTAAAATCCCTTATCTGCTGCTAGATCTGCCACACTCATCAGCAAAGTCATACAACTGCTAGCTACAGTTGGCCAAGTAGGCCAACTCGAAGGTATGCAGCAGGCCCCCCAGGAGACCCCTGGTATTCTCTGTTCTTTGACTTCAGGGTCCCCATTTTGGTGAATATGGCATGGAAAAAGAGTGACCACCACAGATACACAGAGAGAAATCTCGGAGGATGCACTGACTGTGATATAACAAACTCAGGAAAGCTAATGCAATGACCTGAAGTAATGCCTAAGTAGTTTGGTTTCTAGGAAGAAGTCGTTTTCCCAAAATACTGAGATTAAGATAAAACCAGGGGTCACACAAATGACCAGGATGATCCCTGCACTACCATAAAGGAATTAAATTTAGACATTAAAATAAATGTTATTATGAAGGGAAAATTACCAACTAGGATGTAGGCTGTTTACATGTATACAACCATGTGCTGTATGAAACCAAACATGGGAGGGATATGTCTGAAAAAAGCTATAAAATTTATTCACTGTATTGTATAAGTTGCAAGTGCCCTGGCAAGTAAGTTGTCTGCACCTCTTCCCTATCCACATGTACACAAATATATTTTTTTTTATAATGCCAACAATGTTGCTTCTCTTGAATGTTATCACTGTTATCAGCTATGTTCCACTCCTCCCTAGCATTCAGGGTGTTTGTTTCCTGGTTTTGACAAGAGGTAAAAATTGAAGTCAGCTTTCCTTTAACTTCAGGGAGGGGAAATGAAGAAAAACAGACAAGGAAATAGAGATACTGTGTCCTGGAGAGAAGAGGTGGAGGAATTACTGTAAATAGCTGTGTCAAGTTGTGAGAAACTCCCAGCTGTAGAGGACATTTCCTTACTGGTATGAGGTACAGGAAGAGAGATGACCCAGAACACAGATCCAAAGTAGCTGGTGGCCTGAAGCTATGCCTTAAAAGGCTTCCAGCATCACATGCCAAGTGTTTCCAGAAGGAAACATCCCCAGGAGTGATGACACAATATTATCCGCACTCCAGTCCTCTGGCCTGCTCCTGTGTACTCCTGGAAAGTCATGGTCACTGAACAATTCTGTGGATGCCTTTCCAGAGCAGCTTGCATTCCCCATTTCACACGCCTGATTATCTACACCGTGATACCAGCATGCTACACTTAGCTCTTTAGGAGCCTAGTAAATAAGATGGATAAAACCTTATTCTCTTTATTTTTACTGCCCTGTCCCCAGAGGACATTTCACTGCCTCTATCAGCATGAAAGTTTGAGTTTTTGCTGCTGCTGAAGTGGTTGTGCTGCCACTTGTGAAGCACACAAGGTCCTTCAGGCTTCCTATTCAGCCCTATATGACAGATTATCATAAGGGGGACATTTCTTTATGAAAGGCTCTATTATAAGACTTGCATTATCACTATATATATATATATATATATATTCTTTGTCTCCTCCAAATTTAAAATCTGTATTACAAATGTGATCAACTCTGTCATGATTAAAAGCTAAAAAAAATGTTGGCATAAATCTGTTATAGATTTCAGATAGGTCTAATCAGACTGATAAGTAGTAACTATTTTCCCCAAAAGGTCATAGGGCAGTATATTAGTCATTGAATAGGATGTTTTACAGTCTAACCCTGAAAAATTATTTTAGCATTCATGTGAAAGCTGAAAAGCTCACACGAAAGAGGAAGTTGCCATTTCTTAACACCTTTGATTGCTTTACATTCATATCACTTACTACATATCAGCAAGAAATTCCTGGTAAGTATTTTCCATAGTTCAGATTGCTGTGTCAGCATCCAGCAAACTGGTGTGAGCTATCCTGCACCAGAGTAAACACCTAAAACAAACTGAACATACCCATCTGTGATCAAACTCTCTCAACTCTCGTAGTTCATATACCTCATTAAAAATGAAAATGAAAATAATGGTTCATTCTCTCCCCTCTCACGCACAGAGGAGTGGTGATAATGGACCAGTCTGGAGTGCATTCACCATGAATGTCCTCAGCTACCAAGATCTCTGAGGCCCCTAAATTTCCTCTGAAAATAAAACAGTTGCAGTATCTTCTGAAACAGCTTAGGAAGAGCAACTCCTTGTGTTACTGTGTTGCTGGGTAACCCCAAATTTCCAGTTCATAATCCCAGCAGAGTTAAATGTTGGTGGGTAACCAGCCAGGCAACCGCTGCAAAGTCTTCTGCTTATCTCCTGCAGAAGGCTGGAAGGAGTAGTTTCTGATGGCAAAGTATCAACTAGATGGCAGTATGCTTAAGGCTTCCAGATGTCCCAAATATCCAGGGAGACAGGATACTATATTCTTGACCTCCTCTGAAGATGTTCTGCTTCTTAAAGGTGATAATACTAGGAAGAATAAAGTCTGCAGAGAGTTTTAAGTTTTTAATTTAACTTAATCTTGCAATTAGAGTAGCTGCTAGCTGAGAACAGGATTGTGGAAAACAATGGTAAATAACAGTGATATGGATTTTCCTAATTATCTGTATCCTCCTTAGGTGCAGTGATTTTTTTCAGTTCTGCAGCAAAGCAGTTAAGAGCTTTCAGATGAACTAATCGCAGCCACAACAGTCCCTCAAGGAGAGGAGGAGTCCAGCCCTCGGACACGTGAGTTTGTTCAGTGTTATCTACATAAATTCCAAGGGGTTTTCTCATCTGAAATAGCCCATAACAAGCAGAGAAGAGGAAGTCACACTTCCTTACACATGCACATAAAAGAGGATTGATATTCTATTGCTGGAGTTTCTCCTTTTGTCACACTGTGGTGCTCTATGGTTCTGTCAGGATTTCCCAGCATAAGCTGACTTGGTTTCATCATGAAACTGTTAGGGGAAACTTTCTTACAGTCTACATTATTCTTACAGTCTACATTATGTTTGCATAGTTTCCTTATAGGAAACTGAGTATAGGTTATGCTTTTATTATTAGCTGGTTTGATTTCCTTGAGTTACCCTCCTCCAAAAGTGAATTTGAAACTGTGTTGAAGTTAATAAGAGGAGAAGGACAAGGAGTTATGTAGCAGGGGATGTGTCAGATGGCTCCCTGGGTCATCTCAGCGCTGGTGCCCAGGCTTGCCTCCTCAGCACAAAAATCGGTCATGGGATCCGAGGAAGTAACACTGTTACTAGCAGCCACAAAAGGCTGTTGCCCTGCAGTGGCACAACCATGGTGACACAAACATTGATTATATGAATTCCCCCCATGAAATCTTTGGCATAGTTTTCATAGGTCTGCGTGAAAAGGCACCTGGAATCATCCAAGCATCCACCTTCATCATTGTCTGAAGTTAGAAGTCAAATTCTGGAATGAGATCTGACATCAAAATGATTGTTGTTATTGGTGAGGTTCCAGTCAAAAATCAGTCCGTTAATTCAGCTTGAAAGTAACACAGATTAAGAACTATTTTCGAGGAGGCCTAGAAAAAATAAATAAGGCAAGAGGTAAGGAAAGATGAAAGTTTCAAGTTTTACATTCCTGCCTGTTAGTGAAACAACTCTGCCAGACAAGTCAAAATATTGAAAAATATTAAAATAGTATTAATATTTTTTCAATTAAAATTAATATGAAAGACATAGATGCTATGTCCTTCTTCATACCCAGTGACATAGTGCATCTTTCTGCAGCAACAACTGGAGAATGTAAATGACCAAAGTAAAATATATAAGTGCTGAAAAGAGAATGCAGAAACTACTTTTGAATCCAGTAGCTTACAGTAAGGAGCATATAGAGGAAAGTATACATTTGAAAATCCCTGACAATAAAGGATGAAGAGAACAAAAGTTAATCAAAAAATGTATCATGTATCAACACAAAAACCCCTCCAACTATTACATCTATGCTAGGTTTTTTTATTTGATTGTTTTCCAGTGGAAACTACAGTAATAAAAGAGAAAAGAAAAAAACAAGAGTGGTCACAGAAACAGAAGCAAATCTTTGGTCTGTAGGGCTGGATCCAAGAAGGCTATGAGCAGACGGAGAGATAATTCTTTGTGTAATGCTGGGAGACATATTAATACAAACTAATACTGCTATCATAGGGAAAACCACAACAGAAAAGTCAAGTAACGTTCAAAATAGGGATTCACTGTCAAGCAACTTCCCCTTCTTAGCTATCACTTTTTTGTGTGTATGCGTGTGTGGTCCCTTAAGGCTTGCCTCTGTAGTCCATACTTCAGTCATTACCTCATAGGAGAGGATAATTTGAAGGGAAATTTATCCTTTGTATATTGTTTCAAAAGGTACCGAATTAGTCATAGATTGCACAGTACTCTCTTGCACATTCCTCTCTCATATATCATTTTAGCATTCTTTTCCTTTTGTTCCCCTTTTGCCTATATGGAATTGAGATTTTATAGAAAAAAACATTTGCCTTCATTTCCCCATTTGTTTCTTTTCAAAGTGGAAGACCTCTCAGGGTCTGACCTTGCTACATGAGAAGGAACAGTTAAGTCAATATTTAGAGTTAAAAAGCTGTGAAGTAAAGATTGACAAATTTACTGCTCAGAGTATGGCTTCAAGTTCAAACTGAGAAAATGTTTGGGCATCTCAGCAGCTGAAACAGAAAAATCATGAAATGGAAACTGCTGAGGGTGGTCTGCAGTAGATAGATGCCAGTAAGCAATGTAGTGTTTGAAGAGAGATGAGAAACAAAAGGAATTTAGAAAATTTACTCAGATGCCCTGACAGAAAAGCTTTGGGAAGTGTGGATTTAAAGCTATACGAAAGCATTTATGATGATTTCTCCCATCACTGTGTCCATATTTCCTCTGAGAGATGTGTGTGGAGTAACTCTATGGAAACCAGGAGAACCGCATCTATGGAGAGCACAGTCAAGTCCTACAGACATCACAGCTAACATTGTTTTTCATAACGAAAATAATTCATAATAAATAATAAATAATAGATAACTAACTGCATAGACATATACTCAGGTGCCAGCCCTTATGCTCTATCTGAGAGGTTCACGTTCCTTCCCATGATTTACTAGATACAAAGCAAAGCCAGCCCAGAGTTTGGGGATATTGGTCATAGATCTTCCCCTTCAAGTTTGCTTTGAGACTCAGTCTCTTTAGTCCCCAGAGGGAATTTCCAGCTTTACTTGCTCTCCTCACTGTAGCTCAAGGCCTTAGTTTGCATTTACTATTGCATAGAGGAAACAGAGCCCCTCTTCCCTCTCCTACTTTCTGCCAGACTCAAGAGACAGAGAGGTGCTACTGGTTTTCCAAAGGCTGAGGATAGGGCATTACAAAAAGCAAAGCTCTAAATGAAGCCTGATACAACTCAGAAACAGATTGCATCAGCAATACTCTGGTTTCACGTGCTTGAATAAGCCACTAAAAACTTCCAAACTATCATATGGTAGATTTCAAGAATCAACAGCAACAAGAGAGATCCCTTCTTCTGTCTCTCTTTCAAGCGGAGAGAGAGATTAGGTTTCTGTGGAAGAGTCCCATTGCGCCTTGAAAATTCATGGAGTGGCAGTGTGCAGAAAGAGCTTTTCAAATGACCTGTATCTTGAAAAATCATTAAAAGAAAAAAAAAATAAAGGATGACAAGGAATGAATGAATGAACAAAGAAACAAATACCTAAGTGGTCTGAATGGCATGGAAATTTCTGTTGTGCAATTTCAGAGGAACTGTGAGACCATAGAAGTAAATTTCAACACAGATTGAGATTTCCCCTATCGGACTCCCAAATGCACTAGAACTTCAGTTTAGACCCAATGTGTACTCTCCTCTTTTCTTGCCAGTGATTAGGGTTTGAATGCTGTGTTCAGTTTTTCACAATTAATCACCTAAATGCTAAACTTACTCAGCTGTTAAGAAATGCCTGATAAAAATCACAACTGAAAAGGTAAAGGAGAATGACTAAGCCAAGGCAAACAGTACTTTGCATAAATTAGGAAATAATAGACAGTGATATATTGTAAACTGCAGAGTACTTCCCTTTGGAGCACTCCATGGCTAACTGCAAGCCAGTACAATTCCACCTCAGTTTTCTTTTATAGCCCCAGCTGTGTTGTTAAGCAATCTTTCTGGAGATAATGATGTCTTCTAGAGACAGCTCATTGTGGGCAGGATAGAGAGCATAGAAAATATATCCAGTAATTTGAAAAGGAATATTGATGTCAATTTTTACCATTCTAGAGCACATGTTGCTCCACATGTTCATAAGTTATCTGTGCAGCCATACAACTATTCACTGATGGAACTAATATATTAAAGCTGAGTATGACAAATTGTGGATGGGTTTCACAATGAGCAGCTGGTGATACAATGTCAGGTGATATTCAGTGCTGCTAGAGTGATGTGTGTGAGAGAAAGAAATTTTACTGCTACAGAAATCTCCATTGATGCTGTCACCACCATCGCTACCCTGAGCACAGATACCTTAGTTTCAGAATGCATCTTCAGCAGTAACTTAGCAGAGAAATGAAAATGAAAGCTACCATTCATGAGTAGCTTGCAAAACTTTTCTAAAATTGTCACAACCTTACACAACAATATTGTATTTCATACATAATGCAGTCGTGTACAATGATGTGCTGCATCTGCAAAGTTTGCAGTAAATAAAAGTGGATGGGTTGGAGGACCGTTTTCCTTTGAAACTTGAGAACATAGTTATATTAGTGCGCAGGCAACATTACCTTGAGCAGAGAAAACCCGCTTACCATCCAAACATCCAAATAAGGACCAATCATCCTTAGGCTGAGTCTTCTCTGCATTTTGCCACATATTAATGTGCATGTATGTGCTATTAAAACTGCATAACACAAAACAAATGATAACAAGTATCATTTTATTTCTTGTTTTGTTTAGTTAGATAAGTAATAGTGAAGCCTCTATCCTGTTCAGCCTCCAGCAAGTAGTGTCTGCCCAGAGGATAATGTTCCATTGATTTTTAATAAGAGTACCTAGTCATAAACTGATTTAGCCATAACCAGTAAGTTGTGGCACCTCAGATTTGCGGAGAACAGGATAGAACATAACAATGCCATTTTATAGGTCCAAAATACATCCATTATTTGAACAGTTTGAATTTTGTACAAAATCCAAATGATTTTCATTAGAGAATGATTAAATGGACCTAAATTCTTCAGGTAGTGAAGCAGATGAGGAGCTGAAAAAAAAGAGGTTGACCAATCACAGGAAGAAGATAAACAAAGGGAAACTGTTCATTGTTCCTTATGGTGCAAGTCCTAGAAGGCAGCAACTGATACAGTGGCTGGTGAAAAGTTGTAAGGAAAGAGATACTTCTTCACATATCACATGCTTAAACTGTGGAGATCCTTGCCACAAGAAATTACCACAAGAAAATTTGAAAAATTTACTTGAATTTAAAAATACTTAGTTAAACTTAAAGAAGAAAATGTCTTTTAGAGATATTAGATACAAAAAAATACTACTTTTCACTCATCAAGTTCTCAAGACTTGAACATTGAGGTGTAAACCCTGTGCTTGTTCTGCCTTTCCGCAAACGGCCCTACTAACAAGAAAGTACAGGTTAGATAAACTTTTAATTTGACTCAATACAAACTCTTATATGTGCTTATATAAATAAAAGGCAAGACTTCATGACAAGATAGAAATTTGAATGAGATAATGGTGCAGAAAAGCTCTACTGAGAGCATGCATTGAAATCCAGGCTGACTGATCAGGACTGGCTTTGCTGTCCCCTGTAACAGGTAAGGATGGGATTTACAGGGGGAAAGGATTTAGCCTTTCCTACCTGTTTGCCATGCCTCACATTTACCATATGTGGGCTCAGAGAGAAGATACCGTAGAATCATTAAATTATTATGATTGGAAAAGACTTTTAAGATTATCAAGCTGAACTGTAAACCCATCACCAGCACACCTACTAAGTCATGTCCTTAAGTGCTTCATCCACACATTTCTTGAACACTGCCAGGCGTGGTAGAGCCAGGAACTTCACTGCTTCTCTGGACAGCCTGTTCCAATGCTTGACTACTCTTTCCCACATTTGAAAAGCTGTTCCATGTGTCTCAAAATCAGAAAAGTGCCTTGTTTTCCACTTATCTGGAAATGAATCACTGAACTTCACAGGAGAATTAAGAGAGCGTTTGTGTCTCTGGGAAATAAAACTTAGCAGTGTGCACATATTGTCAACAAAAAATAGTATGTATGACAAATAGAATCTATTTTGACTGTAATTACCACAGATGACTTACAGATCAGAGGCACACTTTCCCTGAGCTCGACAAAGTCTATCTTCTTCGTTACACCACTGGGTGAGCAATCAACACAGGTGTTTCTGGCAGACACAGGGACTGTTGCATTTAAGGAGTGGTCCTCTGGGCAGTTAATATATGAGATAAAATTTATGTCACTGAAGTTCTTTTTCTTTCTCTTCATTTGTCTCACATCTACACACATGCAGCCACACACCCTTCACAAAAATTTGCAGCCGTCAGATTAGGGATGGGGTGGAAATTGTGGTTGCAAACTATGCTACAATGAACATTCTTAAGGGCCTCTCCCACCTTTGTTGTAGTTTTTCAGAATTCCATAAAATTGACTTTCAAAAGCAGTTTCTTTACAGACAGAAGATATAGATAAAGGAGTGATGCTACCCTGTACACTCAACCTTACACAGGAAAGACTCGATGAGACAGACAATCAGCTCATGCTTTGCTTCCTGGAACCAAAATGTTGGGGTATTTAATGGAGAAAGAGACTAACACTTTGTGAGGATACAAATTAAGGAAGAGTGTAGAGTTTGGATCTTATAAATAGTCGGAAACAGACAGTGGCTTATGTTTTTCAGACACAGTCACTACATTCCTCTTGTAATGATGACAGAATATCACTAAGCAGGAGTACAGTAGAGCGCTCATTTAGGATCACAGAGGCCTCTTGTCTCAGGCAATGATGCAACAGCAGCAATTTCCATACAGCTGTTTCCCACAATATCTAGCGTTTCTGCACCAAGCAGGTAACACCAATTGATAAAAAACAGCCTCTTCAAGTATATTTACACTGTTTTTGTATCCGTGTCATGGTGTAAATTGTAGTCTGCAGTATCATCTTCTGTAGACTAGGTTGTATTTGTACTGTTAAGGGCTTGTTCAAGAGCAGACTAGCTATATCCACGCTCCCTGGAAGGAAAATACTCTAAAACCCAAGTGGTACCCAGGGTATGTCTCAGATGGGAAAAGCTGGTTTGCTCCAAATCACAGCCCTGGAGCAAGCTATTATGTATGTGATGTGGATGATCCTAACCCTGAAGTAAACTGCAACAATGAAATTTCACCCTAGGGACTTCAAAATCATTAGACAAAACAACAAAATATTCAAGAATTTTGTATTCCCCAAGACTGAGGATCATTTCACATTTCAGGATCAAGTTTCTTAAAAATTGGGCTTGTATCAGTTTTAAGTCCCTGATAAGACCTTTACAGCAACTGGAACACATTTACCTCAGCATTCTGTCGGGGTTTGTCTATCCAAAGTATTCCTTTAAGTTAGTTCCAGCTGGGCGTAATTGAAAGTGCTGCCTTCTCAGAGGCATTCCACCTCCTGAGACACAGAAGAAAATATTGACAAAAGTTTAAATATAGAGAAAAGGAAAGACATGTTTCTAGCTCTGCAGTTGGGCAAAATAGGAAGATAAGAAAAAGACTTACTTACTAACAACTTTGTTCGTATGTGAACAGATATCCAAAGTGGACCTGGGCTACAGAAAGACAGAGGAACAAAAGTCTCAGTCTAAACTCTAAGAGTTCGCAGAAGAGAAGTGGAAGAATAGCTCATAAGTGAGAAACTAATATAGGCTTCATCTGCCAAGGTATAGGTTCTTGATTTACCCTAGCTTTTGCTGGATTTTGGACATGTCATAAAGGCCCAAAACCCACTCAAGATGTCCAGGTCAAGAGCTTCTGAGCATATTTTTGTGTGGAGGGAGGATGGAGCATGCAGTGGAGCAGCAACCAGGAATGAAAATGAGCAAAACAAATGTAAAACTAATGCACTATGACATCTGAAGGTTTCACAGCAATACTCAAAGGACATGCAGCCAAGCAGAAGAAAACTGCTGGTTGGACTGGTGACTGCAGTAGTTTTGGACAGAATGGGAATCCCTGCTGCGGTACTTCCACTGAAGAATGAGGAGGATGTCTGGTGAGCTGGCCAGCAACTGCTTTGCTAAATATTCTTCCTGCAGTAGAAGAAAGAAAGCACGCTTGATCACTGATCACCTGGGAACTTACAAATAAAGATTATCTGTGACAGATCCTTGAAGCCCTAAAAAGAAAACCTGGGGGATCACAAAACACCCAGGAGCCAGCAGCCTGAAAATTGGCCAAATGAGTTGAGCCAGGCCAGATATTTATAACAGTTTTCTGCTTATCAGTAACTCATAGAAACTTAAGTGAATGCAACAAGTCTGTCTCAACTTGGATCATTAAAAAAACCCACAATCTGTTTGAAAGGACATGAATGAAATAACTTACTTAGCTCAACTCAGTCTCTTACCTCAAATACCTCTAAGCCTAGACAGAAAGAGCTAGTTTGGAAAATCCAGCTCTAATAACATTGTAAAACATATTCACTGAAAACAGACTGAAGCTTTGTTTGCCCAGAAAGGTGAGGGCAGATGCCTGGTTGCTGACTGCACTCACTCTGAGTTGACCAGAGTGAGTTAGCCGCAGACTGGAAACCTCATTAGTGCAGGGCTGTGGTCAAACTGATCCAGTGAACTTTATTAGTTTAGGCATATTGCCACATAAATGCAGCTAAATGACTTCCAGGAGAGTCATCTTAGGGACAAAACAAGCTTGAGTGGCTAGAAATACTCTGAGATATTCAGACTCCTGCTTGTAAGGTATGTCAGTCTCAAAAGAGGACTCAAAGAAGAAAGTGTAAGGGTAAAAGAAGACATCAATGAACAACCCAAAGATAAGGAATGTGGTTTTTACTATCTGCAGACATTCAAAGGATTAGACCAGTGAAGTGCCAGTTTGAAGGCACTCCACTGGCTAAGGTCTTGCAGATTTAAAAAAAAAAAAAAAAATCTGTGATCTGGATTTGACGAAGAATGTAATAGCCGAAAAGGAAGAGCCACTGCAGAGAAAAATTTATTTTGACTGCCATAGGCCATTCAAGTCCAATACTTGAAAGAGAGAAAGAGGCTTTTGATATTATTAAGTAATTAAGAAACAAGAAAATTCTACTTCCAAAAATAAAGAGAAACTGACAGTAAAAATAAATTCAAGAGTTCTTGGAAATCCAATAATCTCATTTGGTTTAAGCTTTGAAAAAATAGCACCTGGTAGATAAAAGGGGCACATTTCTTCAAAATGTGAACCAGTGATACTGAACCAAATGGCTCAGAGCAGCCGAAAGCAGGAAGAGGGTGGGAATCATAGCTCCCACCATTGCTACTGCACTTGGTCCAGCATCACACTGCTGAAGGGCTTTCTGGATAAGAAAGACAAATTGTCTTCACATCCAGGAGAGATATCCCTATGTACAATAGAAAAGTTAGTAGGGATACGAGATAGAGTACAAAGTCACTATTTTTTTTAAGGTCCCCCTTTTTTAAGGGAGTTTCTATGTGCTTACCTAGTATAAAGCAAGATGGGGAGACTTGCTCATTGAAATTTTATACAGTAAGTTGAAACAAATACATTTTCTTCTGTTTGCCAAGAACAGGCCAAGTTGTCATGTTACATTACATTCAGTCAACATGTTATCTGGGGAGCTAACAGGAGTGGCCCTCCTCCACTCCCCCATACTTAGGCTGTTTCATTTGTGCTGGCTGACAGGTACCTGGCTCTGCAGATCAGGGTGTGAAATCAGCTGAAAAACAACCCTACGAAAGTAGCCATTATTTTTTGCCTATTTACTTCTCTGGAGCAGTTTATCAGAAGGCCAAAAAAGGGATGGGTCAGGAACACGCAGCCTGTAGAGCACTGGACTGGATAGCTGTTACTATGGCTCAGTGAATATACTATACTGAATATACCATTAGGATGTGGCAATTCAAGCAGGCCTCTTACCTGTATCTTGGTTTAAAGGAAATGTACCCACTACCACAAATAAAAGATATGAAAGATACTGCATCACAATCAGTCTGGTTTCCCACACCAGACTGTTTACAGTGCCGGTGTAAATGGAAATAAACGCCTAAATAAGTGAAGGAAAACATCTTCAATTTATATGGTAACTTAAAATGATATTTTCAAATTTTTGAAATGCACTAGGCACAACTAAAAGTCCTTGGAAGAGATTATAAAGCATTCATCAGCCCTTTTGCTGATATTGTTGTTATCCTGGTATATGTTTACATCTTAGAAGAGCTGGAGCATCGATACTCTGTGATAGTAGAGTGTCCATATGAAACAGAAACCAAATAACTGCGAGTTGACTCAAAACAGGGCAATCAAGCTGGGTCCACAACTAGCAATAAGGTAACTTCCATCAACAAAAAAAATGAGGCTTTACAGCATTAGCCAGGTCTATTGGCAATCACATAGGAAATTAGAGGATTTGGCTGCTATTCTAACATGTTTACTTGTAGTTTGGTCAATATTGTGAATCAATTGCATAATTTGGGTGAGAAAAAGAATACTTCAGGGGTCATCAAAGTGAAATTAATACTTTTAGAATTTGAAAAGACTCTTGTGCCCAGGCCTTTCATGTTTGTGACTTGAACTATCATTGTTTAAAATGGCTTGTGAAGTAAGAAAAAGAAGAAAGTTTTGGGTTTGCAACTGTCATATTAAAGTACACAAATGCCTGGCAGCTTAGTAATGCAAAATTCAAAATTCTCTCTAGGAACTTGCATTGGAGGTGGTTCTTTGTCCAGATTCTGCCACACGTATGTAATTCGCAATTCATTTTTGGTCTGTGGACATGGTGAAGACTTGGTTGCAATAAAGAGCACCCTATACAAATCAACTTTTCCTACCTAAAAAGGTTTTCCACTGGCTAAACCTTAGGAGAACAGTGTTACAATGCTCTATCAGTTGAATTTCTTGTTTCTGGCTGCAGTCTGGAAGAAACTGAAGGAAAAGCAGATGTCTGAATAGAATGAACCTTCTCCTTCACTTTCAGGTCTCCACTTTCAAATAACTAAAAGGTTCCTGGCCACCTCAGGTTTTGGAGCTGCACCACTGCATGGAATAGGAATATATCTAATATATATGCACTTCACACAAAGAAGCTTTAATATCACAGGAGCCAGGCAGCATTTGTCCTCTGCACAGCCCCATGAAAAGCAAGTTTTCAGCACTGCAGGTATTTTTTACACCATATCTTTTCTTTTAAAAATTGCTCTTTGAAAGTCTTAAAATAAAAACACATTCAGATGGAAAATATTCTTTTATTGATCATGATCTTCTTCCAGATTTTCACTCCCCACTCTTTTCCTTGATCTCACATGAGCAATTCTACATGGTTTTAGGATTTGTCATTATTCATGTTTTACTTGACTTTATTTCCTTGTTACACAACAGGAAGTAAGGATGGCTCACAGGAGCATTCAGCGAAATAAAGGCCAAATGCTTGATAATCAGTCCAATGTGTAATAATTATTCTCAACTGTTGAGTATAAATACTGATAGAATGAAAAAAACACACACACACACTTCAATTTTTTCCATGAAGCACTGTCCTTCTAGGATAGATTTCCACATGATATATTTAAATAGCTATCAAGCCAAATACATATTCTTCCTCAGATAAGTGGGAAGATTCTCTCCAAGTCAGATACAAATGCAAACAAAAGGCAGTTGTTAGCTCTCAGGAATACATTCTCTCACAGTGAGGTCATCAGAATGGCATCAGAAAACAAAGGAAATTACAAAGCAGGATAATGTAATAAAGCTGAAAAGACTTTCTCTCCTTTATTTCCCAGCAACTTTTGCTTATGACTTAAAATAAGCTTATGAAGCTTATAGGAAAATAGCAAATAGGAAAATCTGAAATAGTCACTCTGTAGATACACAGTGTACTTGAAAAGTGCACATTTTTTGCTCATTATGTATAAAACGTTAATTTAGAAGGAAAATGTGGACCTGATTCTCTATCTACATGGTCTAAGACATTTTTTTAAAATACTGGAAAATGAGGAATCATAATCCATTTTATGTGGGAGCTGTGAAAACAGGCTTAACTTGCTAAATTTTTAATTTAGGAGAATAATCCCAGAGTAGGTGGCAGAAACTGTCAACGTGAGAGAAGACCACTTAAAACATTTGCAAGTCACACAAGAAGACAATCTGATGTTGAGGAGATAATAAAGATCTTAAAAATGTGTTGGTAAATTCATTCACCTTTACCCATCTTCAGTGCAAGGAATGCACACTCTTCAGCCTAAAGGAAACAGAAAATGAAAGATGATTGGCTTTTTTTCTCAGGTGAAAAAAAATCATTTACCTTATGACAAGTAAAAAGGGGAAAAGACTGCCTGAAATCAAAGATCAAAGCACCTTCCCAACCAAAGGTGGAAAGCCATGATTTCCTCAAGGAAATCTAAAGATTTTTCTCCCCATCTTTGTACAAAGCCTTCTGAGAGTGTCTCTGCTCCTTGTGATGCAAAATCTTCTTCACTAGCATCACATGCCATGAAATGGGCAGGACACAGGAGACTGTATGCTATAAAATAGCCACTGCTCTAGGTTACCTTTGATGGGGTGCCCTTATATCACAGAATCACACAGAATCACAGAATGGTTGAGGTTGGAAGGGACCTCTAGAGATCATCTAGTCCAAACCCCCAGCTCAAGCAGGGACACCTAGAGCATGCGGCACAGGGTGAAGAGCTTTTTGAAGAACGGGAGGGTCCCACCAAATCCACCAATGTAATGTGTTACTGATTACTGTGGCCATCTCATTGGTTTGCAGTCTACGTGTTACTGTTTTTCAGAGGGCTATGAGAATGGAGGAAACACTGGAACAGCCGAGGAAATATCTCCAATGAGTGAGAGCACGGAAAGGGACTGTGATCTCCCTACAAAAGCCAGGGAGAAAGCACCAGGCAGGTGCTAATGATATGAGTGTCATGCTCAGCAGATCAGATTGTTCCTGCATTCTTGAAGGTTGTTGCTTCCTACTACCCCTGATGCCAGACTGCACTGCGGTACAGCAGAGAGAGGAAGAGCACAGAAGGAAGCGGTGGCTTCAAGGGGAACAACACAGGAACCAGATATTCTTACAGGCAAGTACTAAGTTCACTCAGATATTGCCCCTCTTTCTTTAGAGGGGGTAACAATATATTTGCAGGGTTAACTCTATCAACTCTTGAACATTTTTAAACTATATATGGAAGAAAGATGCTGGGTACCTGTGTGTCATGGCCTTTGCTGGGCTTCCATCACTGTATGTCTGCCTGTGAAAACCTGAAGAAACAAGTTCAAATGTAGGCTGCCATTTTCTTAATTATGGCTCATATATTTTCTTTCATATTAACTGATTCTGGTTGTTGGTTTATTTGGAATAAATATATTTTTAAAAAAGTTTAAATAAGGCCTTGAAATGTTTGTGTATGTTAAAAAAATAGAAAACTGTCCAAAAATTTAAAAGAACACCAAGTATTGTCTATAGTACACATGCAAAAAGGTCTCTGTTTTTCTTTCCGTGTTCTCCAGAGCATATAAGGTTAAATCACTCTAATTCCAAAGCATAGCTACCAATAGAAAAATATAATAAAAGACAATATAGTGCTTTATACATGAAGAAAACTTTTCTTCAACTTGGAAAGAGAATAGCTTTCCTGATGGTTAGCTACAGTGGTTTTTATAAAAGATACTGCCCTCACTGGGATCCTGGATTTGAGGTGCAAAATGCATGTTACCACCACTGTTTTGGCCATCTGATGCTGCATGATATTTTAAATAATAGTAATATTTGACAATGTAAACTTCCATTCCACAAAGACATATACAATCAATACTTTATCTTTGACACTAACCAATACCAGCAGCTACAGAGGGAAGCTTCAAAATCTTCCTCCTGACCATGCATGTGGCTTGTATTATACAAAAACATACAGTTTGGCAGAAGCCATAAAGCATAAGGTCAAAATGCTTCCTATAACAGACACAGCAATCACATATTACAGTTCTGATGCTCTTGATATGCACAGTTTCTCCTTTTTTTCCCCCTCTGAATCTCCATAAGTTCTTTACCAGAGCAAAATCCTGTGACAAATTCCACAGTTTAATTTGTAGAACATTTCATTGTTTTATACACTTTTGTCATATCCTTCACATTGATGGAATGGAAAATATGAATAAGGAAGATACATCCAGATTACATGAATCACAACCCTCAGATTATTTAACTGATTCACCTTGCAGGCTTGGTAGGAGTTTTTAGCAGATAGGAGACCTGAACTACCGTTAGGCAGATGCTTGCCCAGCGAACTGCAGTGCCACCCCACGCCGAAGCCCCCTCCTTTTTAGTACTGGGCTTTCAAAGCTTGAGCTAAACTGTGAGGTATGTTTAAAGTACTGAGAAAATTCATCCTAGGAATTGCCACGTTTACAAGGAACTCGGGGGAGGACAAATTATTTGGGAAGGTTTGAGTGTTTTTTGTGGTTTTTTTTGTTCGTTTGTTTTTTTGGCAATGCCTAGCCTGAACCTTCCCTCAGTTTTACTGTTTTACGCTTCATAGTTGTAAGCTAGTGAACCCACCCCTGCTGAGCACTTCACCCTAAGTTCCCAAACTTCAGTTTACCCTGGCGGTGTGTTTAAAATCATAATAGAAATCATTTTCTGTAATTCCTACTGGGAATTTCTACTGTCCCATTTGCAGATGTGGAAAATTAGCAGAAGGGCTGTGCTGCGATCTCTGCGGCAGTGACAGCGCGATGTGCCTGCTTGCCAGGGACTGCTTTTAACTAGTTACCTCATGCACTCACTGCAAGGTAAACGTAGGTGTGGTGCACAGGACTTGGCACGGGCTGAAACAGTCACCCAAGAAGCAGAGGAAAGCACTGTAGAAATTGCCCTTGCAGTCGCTAATTAAATGCTGGTTCGGCTATACGGGTCCATTGCTAAAAGGGAAGCTGAGCATATCAAGCTCACCGCTGGGCATTCATTTTTGTTCTGATGAATCCCAGTAAAACGTGTAGGGAATTAAAATGTCAGTCTACCGGTATAAACACATTTCACAATCTGATTTTTCTTTTGTTGTCATTAATACTTACCACAGTGGATCTCACAGATCTGTAGTGGAACTGAATAATCTACATCTGTCCTCCAGCCCTTGTAAAAGAAAAATTAAGTCTTATTTGCCTTTCAGCACACTAGTACTGAACATTTGCCTTGTCAAAATTAGCATTGCTTTATTTGTTTACTCAGATGACTGCATTTTTAATCTGTGGTCTCACCTACATTTAGCAAGTCTAATCACTTTTAGGTTTCTAAAGCATAAAAAGTTAATCAGAATTCTTTTTGTGCAGAATTTTATTTGTCAGATAATGTCTTATTTTCATAATAGACTATTTAGGTAGGAAAACATTGATTTTGCCACCAAATCTTTTTTACTGGGGAAGCAAAAATCCCTCCCACTGCCCAGAAGGCTCTTGCCAGGCTCCCTTTATCCTCCCAGGAGCAGAAGGTGAAGCCGCCTTCCCGGGCAGCTGCCGCTCTGGTGTTCCGTGGTCTGCGACAGCACTGAACTGCACAGCGGCATCACACTGTTCCTTTTCTATTAGCGTGGTCTAAATGAAGTTCAGTCACACAAACAATGTGCAAAGACAGTCAGAAATAGTTTGCTCAGCTCCGCTTTTGGGAGTGTTAATTCTAGCATACCATGTACTTACTGTGCTGCTTCGTCAGTTAATGTCAGTTTTTGAAACATTCGTCTACTATTCACTTGTATATTTTGACTAACTTTTTATTACAAAGGAATACATAAAGACAGGATTAACAATTTCCTGTTGGTGCTCCTTTATCTGCCACCAACAAAGCAGCTAGATCAGGAGAGCAACTTGTGTGTTAATTAATATCATCTCAACCAGAGGTGGTGGCAGCAAATCAAGCTATAAATAATGCTCTTTGCCAACTTCACTTACAGCATAATCAGATTTGGAGAGGAGAAGGAAACTGCAAGAGAGCCTGCTCCTTTCCTGCATTTCCTTTTTTGATGGCTTGCTTATTTTTGACAGTGCATCTGGCAAAAATAAAAACACATACCTGAATGCAAATTGTTGACCCACACATTTCCCGGGACATAGTGATTGATATAGAATCTCCCTAATGAAAACAAAGTGGAAAACTATTATTTTCAAGACCTTGGTAAAGTGAAAATATGCATTCTCTCTCTCCAGCTCTTTGGTTCATCTGCCAATAATGCTGTATCTTCCACAGCCTCCGAAAATTAACACAGTGTATTCATTATGGAAGGTTATTTATTTTCAGGGGCTATCCCTGGATCTCAATGACCATATGAAGCTGATGTAGCTGATGCCAAGCATAGTTTGGGAAGCACAGAAAGAGAAAGACAGAAATGCAGAAATTTTCCTGCATTTAATGAAGTATCATAAGTGAGGACATCACCCCCACGGCTGCTGCCAGTCAGCCACTGAACATATTCACTTCTGTTTTCTAGTGTACATGAACTTGAAGGAAACACCATTTCTTTGCAGTTCTTGAGGATTGCCCATCACATTTTATACTGAGAACAGTATAATATACTGTTATACTGAGCCTTAGGGTAGTCTTGTCCTAAATGACTGGTCTGCCACTTAAAATGTGATTGTTTGTGGTTTGTCCTCAAAAGAATAAGTTAATCCAATAATAACTACTCATCCTAGAACCGCTCTCTTTAATATGGCAAAAGCCCTGAACAAATTTTGAGTAAAGAAGGCTAATATATTCTTACTCTAGTAGTCTTACTGCAACAATATTAAATAGGGATTACTGTTTCTGGGAACGCATCATTAAACCTTTGTGCATATCACTCATGGTGTTGGACAGGAACTGTGTGTAATTTAGGTGGGCTCCCCTTGTGTTGAGGCAGCAGAGGAAGCAACAGCTTTGCATCAATGGGAAGAAAATGAGCATTTCTAAATACTTCGGTGCTCTTCATGAGACACCCACTACCACACCTAGCTGTGATTTCTCACTGCTCTACCATTACTCCTCTCACCTATCAACTCATATGGGGTACCTCTGAAACCAAAAGGTCTAAATTATACAACTTTATGTGGAAAAATAGGTCAGATAAAGGGAAGTGCCAGTGATATGTGTTCACTGAGTTCAGTGTTTGGCCAACCTCCTACCACAGAGATCTCCATCTCTAACAGTAATACAACATGTCCCCAGATATCCTGCCCTACTAGGACAAACTTTTAACAGTCCCACCAGTGCCCTCTGTGATCTATATTGATGAAGAAAGCTGTTTCTCCTAAACCTTCTTGCTCAGTGATTTGCAGCTCTGGGGTCTCCAGGAAACGTTAAGATGTTTCACTTGAGCGTGTGCAGCAAAGTAAACTCAGACCTGGGAAATACAGCTTCTCTGTCAAGTGCAGAGACAGAAATGTAAAAAAAACCTAAATTAATTAATTAATTAGAAAATTAGTTCATCTTTCCGTGTTAACCCCTTGAAATATAAGAGGTGCTGAATTAATGCTGCCTGCTTGCCAGCTACCCTTGGTATATGCACCTCGTGCATCAGAGGTACCAGAAAAAACATCACACAGCTGCAGCTCATACCTGCACACAGTGCAAAGTAAGTTGAACAGCTGGAATATATCCTGAAAAGAGCACACGTGGCAGAGCTACAGCATGCTCCTCTCTCCCTGAGGTCCTGAAGCACAGCACCAAACACAGGCAGGAATAGAGACATGACAATACAGAGACTTCTCAGCTTCTCAGTTTCTTGTGGCATCTGATAACACACGGTAGATGGAGACACGACAGGAGCACACGCGTGGGAGCCGTCCTAGTGCTATTGGGAAGCTAGCTGCTGAGCTGGGAGGACTCCTCTCAACATGGCAGTCCTAGGAGCTCCTAGAACTATAATAATATATCTAACAGTCTCCTATTTAAAAAATAATGCTACAGACTGCTCTTTGACCCCACACTCTCAGTAGATCACAGGTCAGGTCAGCAAGGTAACTCTGGCATGCAGGGTTGAAGGGTAAGGGAAAGCCACAGAGCTGCACTGAAAGTGTATGAGATATGGGTGCAGCGTATGACGCATGGGCATAGTTGCAAGAGAGGCATGAGGCTCGCCTTTAATGAATAGCTGCTGCCTGAAACAGCAATTCTCCCAGTCTTCTCCCTCTCTCCCTGTTTTTGCTGGAAGAAGTAGTTGTATGGTTACACAGCTGGATCGAAAGCTAATTTGGCTGAAAACTTATCTTTTTGCGCACTGAGTTAGTTTTGGCAGCCATGAGATTTAGAGTGGCTGGAGATCATTGTGTAATTATGCTCTAAGTCTTATATTTCATGATGTGAGATTTGCCAGGTCTGCTGCATCAGTCACCCGTATATGAAATGTTAACAATAATGTTTCCTATGTGCATAATACGTATACTACACCACAAAAATGACGCTAAAAGAATATTAGTGTGCCACTCAATAATAACTTCCTTTGATGTGACTCATTTGACTTCAACATCCTTATTTATATCTTTCTTCAGTATGAGATCAAAATTAGAACTACATGCTTTAAACATGTTCCATTAATCATTTCAGTATGTACACACATGGGCTTATTAATGCACTCAGGCTGCAGAGTGATAAATGGAATAATAATGAATGCAATTAAACAAGTTAAAAAGACTTAAAACATCTAAGAAATAATATATACAAACCGCAGAGACTGAATGGCGCATCCCGACAGCTTCACATGAGGCCAGCTGTGTCCTGTTACACACAAGCACGGAGAATTGCGCCTTCGTTTGGGATGTGAAGAAAACATGTATCTGCTCTGCCAATGCAGCAGTTCTCATTTTCCAAGCTGATATTTAAGAAAAACAGACTTACTTTTACCATATATTATATTTAAACTTGTTGCATTAAGAATAAAAGCCATTTTAATTAGTTGAGTGCCATCAAATAACATGCAGACAACAATACATAGAAGTAGCAGATCACCAAATCTCTTTGCTGAAATGCATAGACTGAACACTTGACAAAGGACAAAGCTTGTTTAGTGGAGAAGACTCATATCTAGAGATTGATTTAAGTACCTTTCACAATTTAATATTATCTAATAAAACAGTTATTTACCTGGGAATTCTCCATGAGCAAATGGACATTTAACCCAAGAGCCTTGCTTGGTTGTAAACTGAAAGCAGAGAAATCCATTAGGAAAACTGATTTTTCAATATGAATGTGTGGCTACCGATCCACCTACAGACCATCACTGCATTCCAGTGGGGCAGAACAGAGAACTACAGATTTCCTGCTCTGTGGTATCTTCTAACCCCTGATTTGACCCCTGGTCTGGGTTAAATCCCAGCTTTTCAGACACTGATGCACATGCAGTTCCATTGTCTTAAAAGTAAGCAAAAAGAAACCAGTAATATGCCTAGGTTAATAATATGCGTAGATTACACTTTTGTGAACTAGCAGCATAAAAGGGGATTATATATGTAGCCCATCAAACACATTTAATACGTGATTTAGAGTTTACAGTGTGTGAACTAAGACATCTTCTCTGCTTTTCTTAAGAAGAAAAAATTGGCGGCACAATTTGATTTGCGTCACATCTAGTATTTCTTCTGCACTCGAAAGAACCTCCTTTTAATTTACTCTTTCACAGTTCTTTCATTCTTACTCCCAATTCATCAGAGATATAAAAAAAAAATAATTCCAAAGAATATTAACAACCTCTTCTTTGATAGATAAAATAAAGAAAGGTGGTAAATAGGTCATTTAGAAGAAAATCACTTTACCTTTATGCAAAGTCTTGGATGAGTGTCCACACGAGAATATTTAACCTGCTTGAAAAGACAGTGGTTACATTAGTTAGTTTCATTATCTAGTTTCACAAAATTAATTATCTAGGATTTTCTAGATTTGTTTACTGAGATAGGAGCAGTTTTGTTTACTATATAAGTATCTCAATGAATTAATCACATAAAATAGTAACAATAGGTATAACACTGCCTTAAGTTACTAAATAAATCATCTGCTTCTCTCCATGGCATGTAGCATTTTTGACATTCATTCTGACCTAGTATAGCTAAATTGATTGATCTCTGGTGATTTTTTTAAGTAATTCTAATTACAGAGTCATCTTGTTCCAGGCCTTATTTACCAGGCATCACCCATTCAGCAGGATAGTTAAACACAGAATCAGAGAACAGAATCATAGAATCATTATGGCTGAAAAAGACCTTCACAATCATCAAGTTCAACTGTTAACCCACCACCACTGTGCCTGCTAAACCGTGTCCCTAAGTGCCTCATGTATACATTTCTTGAGCACTCTTGAGCCATTTTCTCAAAAGTGCTGTTGAAGGCTTTTTGAGGCTTCTGAGGCTTCATTTTCAATTGAATAAATTCTCAATTTTCAGTATCCCTATTCCAGAAAAATCTTAAACATAGACCAAATTTTAAATAATTGCTTAACTGACTTGAAAAATGTTTCCTTAATGAATTGCAACCACTTAAACTTTCAAAGACTTCAACATAAAAAGCCTTGTCCAATATAAGCAATTACTATGCATAAAGTCATCTTACTTAAGATGTGTGACAGAACTGACTAATGGTCCTACACACAACAGGCAAAGCAACACCTCATTCCTGTAATTTCTTGAGAACAGGCTGAAGGCCTGCCTATGACAGCAATAAGAGAGTCATGGGAAAGGTTCCCTAAGAACCAGACATGGAAGCTCAGACATGGAAACAGCATTGTCCTGGACAGAGAAGGACACCCAAACTGCAGAGCAGAGAGTTGTAGCTCTGGGGCCTCATTAGAGTGTGTAGCCCCATGTGGATTTAGTGGGGCAGGTTGACACTAACTTAGGAACCTTTTTAGTGGTCTCCAGCACACTACGGAGATGTTCTTTGTTATTACAGTTGTGTGCAAAAAATAGATTACATCCAGTATCAAGAAGAAGAATTAGAAAAAGGAAAATTTATCCAGTCTATGAGTATTAGTATTCAACCATTAGAAGCAATGAGTAAATGTGGGAAAACACTCATTATCTGGTGTTAAACTAATTAATTGGATTGTCCTATGGGTCATAGATATGACGAATGCCATCCCAACTTCATTTTAGACTGACTTCTTTCTTTTTTTCCTGCAGACATTGAGTTGTGTTTGTTGTCAGCAGATGGTGAACTCCACAGGGAGCACTCACATGCATCAAATTAAATATATTTGTTTTTGCAAGAATAAAGTTTTGCTGAAAGCTAGGCAGAAAATGGTGAATCAGTGTAAGCACCACAGGTTTGGCAGCCAAAAGTCTCTCATATTTTCAGTGTTTCTTCAGTGTTTATAAGATCAAACTTTCAAAACGTCCTGAGTCAACCCCAACAAATCATCTCACCAGAATAAGACTCAAAAAATAAGATTTGAATTTGGTTTTATTTGCCTTTTGAGTTTTTACCTCAGGCTGACTAGCTTCTTTACACAATCAGGAAGGTCTGAAACCTTTCAAGGTGAAAGTGGAAATTCTAACCAACCTCATAAATCTAGTGCATTCAATATCATGCAACTTCAGATTAAGTATGAAGCAGTTTGAGCTACACACAATCCTTTTCAGTTTTAAAGTATGAATGCAGGAAGAGCTCAGTATTTCAACAGACAAAGTTTCAAAATGTTGAACCAGATTCAAGAAGACACTTTGAAAAAATCTTAAGAGAGTGAAAAATAATCATGCCCTATCAAGGTACAAATACACCTCCAATAAAATATGAAGAGATTCAGATTCATCTCACTTACTTATGTTTTAGATGCCTAAATGTTAAATATATACATTTGAGCTAATCACAGTAGATTTCTGTCATACTCAGTGAAGGGAAACAGCTACCTTTAGGGAGACATCCCCCTGACCTGTCTTATACACCTATGTTAGATGAGGAGCATAGTTTTCTGAATATGACTGAGTACTTTAAGGGGAGTCTCAGTTGAATAGCTGAGACTTGGACATCTATCTTTTAGACAACAAAGTCAGAGCAGATGAATCATGCCTTTGCTATAAATGAAAAGCAGACTCTCTTACTCCAAATAATTTAGGAAACATTACGAGCTTCACAATCACTCTACTTTTTGTTCCCTAATAGCGAGTTAGCCAATTTTGAGCTCTCTGAATAAAGCATATCGTTACAAGAACAGACTATGATTAAGAACAGTTTTAAGTATCTGAGGAGAATTTGCAACTGTCCTTAATCCAAAGTCAAGTTGTTCACAGGACGCATTTAGTCATGACTTTCTAGAATGACTTTCAGTCTCAGTTTGAAAAGAAATCTGTATGGCTCTTACCTTCTCGGGAGAACTTTTGGAAGTGTTTTGTATATCTTCACAGTGGTGGTTAGGCTTCATTAACCTGCACAGGTTAACCGTGACAAACACAGGACAGGCTGGCTCCCAAGCTAGGGTTTGTGTGATTGGATTATAAACAATATTATCCCATAACGCCTTTGTATCTGTATAGAAAGAGTGGAAACATTATTCAAGATGTCTAAAAAATGAATCAAACTCATTCATAAATTCGCTACCTATATATGTGCTTAAAACCCAAAGCATTGCTTTTGCATTTCCTTGTCATTTCCACCATTGCATCCTACTAGAGTGTTGGCATTTTGCTGAAGCGCCTAAGAGTACTGTGATGGCCGTCAGGCACCACCAGAGAATGGCACCACAAGTCTGAAGTGGGCTGTACCCGTTCATGGAAGTGTATTCTCTGCCCAACAGCTACAGAGGAAGCAGAGTGCAGGTGGACTCCTAATCAAGGACCTTCATGTCCTGCAAATACTTTAGGAGGAAAATCTTGAAAATTTGGCAACTTGAATTGAACGAACGATGACCATGACTCTTGAAAATGTAGCAAAGTGAAGGAACAGTCTACATCAAAGAGTGGAAATACAAGGTAGTAAAATTCAACTCTCATCAAAATCTCATCAATCATAACAATAATTCCAATTTTTTACTGCTTTCTTTTGGAAATGTTCTAAAGCAAAACCTTTTGATATTTTCTTAGAAATCTCCCAGATCTCTTAATTCTGCAAAACTATCTTTGTACTATTGTAAATTTTCGTCCTAATGAAAATATATCAAAATACTGAGAATTTCTTTGAAGTGGAAATGTCAATTATTTTTTTACAACTGCAATTTGTAACAAATGGATAGGTACTGTAAAGCTAATGTTAAGAGAAGATTTATTCTAACCAAAAAAGTCTTGGTTCCCAGGTACATTTTGAATGTGCAGGAGTCTGTAGCTATAATTATAATCCTAACAGAGCATAGCTAGCACCAAACTAAGATTTGTTTGTCTCCAAGCCTTCTCCAGGCCTGCTGACTTATTAAATGACTTTGCTTCTGTTTCATTCCTTTGTGGAATTCACTTATCTACTTTATGATAAAGATGCTTATTTAAATAATTTTTTACTCTTTCTACTACTTCATGTTCTTCATTCACCCTCATTTTCATTAAATTGCACTGTTTAGTCCAATTAGTGTTTAGAGTAAATTCTCTTCTTTCCTTCCCCCCTCCTTATTTAAATTATCACAGAAAAGGAGCTTCTTTCTGATACACAACTGTTAATTGATTCCTGCTACATAACTAACTCCAGCATCCCACATTTTTTACATCAGTAAGAAACGTGGCAGGAAAGAACTAGTCTGCTTTAGATATTCCAGTTCACAGAGCTGTCAGTTCAGAAATATAGAAAGTTTAAAAAAAAAAAAAAAAGTGGCTTCAAAGCTGGAACTCTACAGTGCTTTATATTCTAAACAGCTGGGCTAATGCAGTTAACTGTGTTTGTTCTCAGGCCCAGTTCCCTCCTTCAAGCTCTCTGCCATGTACCTCTTTCAAATCCCTTAAAGCTTTCCTCTTACATCATCATTCCACGACTGACCTCAGTGGCTTTTCTTCCTTCTGGCCAGTTAATGTGTGATTTAAAAAAAAATGGTAAATTACAAGAAAATTATTTAATGCTTATATTGTCATAAACTTTGTGAACAATTTAATCTGAAAGATAGCTATTTATTTCATCTATCCACAACATAACCCCAAAAAAAAAAAAAAAAAGAACCGTTTCCATAACATTTTGTAGTATATGATTTTCAACTTAGTTGCATCTCCAATTGCAATATACTACTGGAACTACTCAGAAAGTAATCACATAATACTTGCCATTTTCAAAGGGGCAAAGTTGTGTCCTCCTTGCATCTGGAATTGCCAACCAACCCTACAACACAAGAAGTCATCGTTAGCTAAAGATTCTCACATACACCAATCTTTAACGTGTCAAGAGAGAAAGTGACAAAAAAACCTTTTCACCAAGTATGCTTATTTATGTGCTACGTTTATTATAAAGGTTTGAAAAATATTTTTAGGAAGATGTTTTGCATTACTTATTTATGGCATTGCTCATCATTTGGGGAACTGGATTTGAAAGACCAGGTTATCCTTTCTAGTATATATTGAGTCATATATTCTGCATAATTTTCTTCAGAAAATCTGCCAGTTTAATATTTTTGTTCATTTTTATACTCTTATTATTTTCTAGGGATCTCAGAAGTAATCTAAGGACGATGGAATACCTACGACCTATTTCATAAACCTAGCTTTTCTTATGGTAAAGGATAGGCCCTTAAAATATAACGACTAGCACTTAAACTCAATTCCGCAAATACCTATGCATGTCTGGTCAGCATGCCCTCATTATTCAGATTCACATGCAAATGTTTCCATTACTCACAGTTGACAAACACAATTCCCATTTATTTGCACTAATGACATGTTGAATTTATTGTACCTATACTGGGTGGAACAATATTATTTCAGTGACCTCCTAGCTTTCAGAATGAAGTAAAAGAAAAATGTAGGTTTGCAAGACATCTCCTGGTTCATCTCTAAGATATCTCATGTTAGGTGTCCACACATCTGAATGTGACTAAGGTGCTCTAGCCATGTGAAGATCTAGTTAGTGCAGCAGTTCAAAGTGCTATTCAACACACCCAAAAATAGGTCCAACATATGGTTAGTTGAGCAACTCAACTATTGTATAGCTGCTTGATTGTTGTATTAACTAACCATGAACCATAAGATTTTGGAACATCTAATTTGGAAAATTTAACTCAAATGTAGATATATACACCTGGACATTCACACTTAGCAATCTTAATCAGTAAGCTGCAAAATTCCTTGAGAAATTAGGTTACATAGTTTCTTTGCATCTCATCAAGCTCATTTTAAATTGGTTTGATCAGTTTTTATTCTTTTTTTTTCTGAAAAATATTCCAAAATCTAACTTCTCATGGTATCAGAAAAATTGCTTTAGCTATCCTGAATATATTCATTGAATGTTTATTCCCCCTTTATTCATTCTTGCATTTTACAGCAAGAATTATTTTTATTAGTGCAAGTGCATGAACTTACACCTGACACTGCTACCTCCTCCTTTAGTTATTTTACCTACAAAGATCTCCAGACTCTTCCAGTTATCCTGATTCTCTTCCAATTTGGTTCTCAACTGACATACATATGCTGACATATTTCTCACCCGTATTATCAGCAAATTCATTAACATACTCCCACTTCTTTTGGGAATGTCACGGATGAAAAGAATTATATGAGGATTGTTTTAAGTTTGGTCCTTAAATAACTTTCCTATCAACATTGCCCCATGCGACCGAAGTTTTGAATTAGCCCTCCAGGTATGTATTTATCTACCCTACAAATCTTGTTCTAACCTCCAGCTTCCTTAATTCAACTGCTAGTTTCCCATAGGATACAATACCAAATCCTCTGCTGAAATTCTAATTAGACTTGATGGTTCTTTGTTGATTTTACATATATATTTTTATATTCGTATCAGTCAAATTAGCCTTACGTAATACTTGTGGTAAATTAATATGAATTGTATTCCTTTCTCCTTTTATCTCGATATTTTATCTGTCTTAACAGAAAAAAAAAGAAAAAAAAATGAATGTTTTGAAGTGAGAAAACCTTAGTTGGAAACTTAGGTCCAGGGCCTTTCTGTATAAAGACACAATAGGACACAAATCTTAGGACACAAATCTCAGATAAAACTTCTTTAATTGGAAACACAATGCATGTCAAAATCAGACCATATTACCTCAATGCAAAGACAAGGGAGTAGCTGAGAATACTTCAGAGAAACTGATTTTAAAGATTCCTTCCCTTTGATCTGAAATGAGAAAGATGATCATGAGTCCAGGACAGCAAATAACTTTTAATACAGGTAAATAAAGATGTAGAAGGTCCATTTGTGTAAATATGATCTTAATGAGAATTTCCACTTACAAATTCCCCCACTCAGTTCAACACAGCAACACTTCCAGGTTTAACTCACCACAGCAAATGCCCCCACATCTTCACAGGTAAACCATTTGTGACACAAGCGAACGTAATAGTCTTGATCTCGGAGAAAGTTGGATACATTCACTGATATGACTTTCCTGGCCCAGTCTACATTATAATCTAACTTTCCACCTGAGAAGAGAAAAATCAAATATGAGATTACTACATCTGTTTATTACTCTACATATTTCTTACTTTACTATTTCTTTATTTTTCAGAATGTATTTCATAACTTGATGGACATGAAATTCAACATCTATAGATCCATATGTAGAATGTTTGAATTAATCATTAATTGATATAGATATATTTAATATCTACATCTTCCTAAGCATAATCTTGTTTTAAGATACATAATGATTTTCATGAGAATAAATGTAAATGTTATTCATTTAGAAATTTGCACAGTCAATACTGAAGTGTCAGGACATGTACAGATTGCAACCCAGTCTCAATATTTGAATTCCTAAGTAATTCATGTACAGATACATGTACAGATATTTGAAGCATTAATCCGGATACATAAACTGATTATCCTCAGGTTCTTTGGGAATAAAAGCAATTATGCTAGACAAATACAATATTTGTTGTTTATTTTCCACAACATAACTTGCAACTACATGATAATTAGAAATAGTGCTATATCATATTTTTTTCTGATATCCAGTTATGAAAATATCATTGTATAAGCCACCAGAAATATTTTACAGCTTCGATGTATATAGATCAGCTCACCCAAACAGGCTGGAATATATTTTCCCACATCATTATTCCTGCAATCTGCAAAACAGAAACCAGAATTTTCTTCAGAACTGCTTTATTTTTATATCTGTGCAGCTAAGACTGCCAAACTATCTGATTTTCTCCCCTACCACAAACACTAACTGTGTCATAACTTGCATTAAGGATCCTATTTCACCAGTTTAGTGTTTTTACTGTAAAACCCCATCAGCAGTTTAAATAATAATAACAATAATTTAATTTAGTGCTTCCTTGAAAGCCACTCCAATAATTTACCATACCTATTCAACTGACATAAATGCTTGTGAACTTTTGCTCTTCTAGTTCCACTGTAGGCTTACTAAGAAATACTCAGTTAATTTCCAGGCAGCTTACCAGAATGAAAGAGCAGCTGACACTTTCAAAACTAATAGGTTTGGATCTCCAAGGTTTATTTGAGAACATCATGAAATAGCTCATAGACCACTTCCTACTGTTTTCACCTCTCTTTGCTTAACTCATTATTCAGTATTTTGCTTTTGTTTCCCCTCACAAAGACAGTATTTTCCTGTTTTCCTTTGTTCACACTTCCATGTAAATAGTGGCTTAAGACTGAGCTTTATAAAACCCAGTTTTTCCCCCCGTGGTTAGCAAGAATGTAATCCGTGAACAGAAAAGGACAGAATGGTGAAAAAAAATAACTGTCAAAATAGTAACAGAGAGTACAAGTCCTGCAACCAACCAGCTGCAAACCAGTTGGAAAAAGGAAGTCTGAAGGGTGCATGCTGGCTAGCAGAAAGGTGAAGAGTTCACTGAGGAGCCTTCAACCAAAAAGACCACCAGAGGGCTTGGAAGACCCCCTAGCAACAAGGAAGGACATGCACAGAAAGGAGGTATAACAAAATAAGGAACTTTTGAGAAGCTCCAAGAAGCACAGCTAAGAAAGGAATAAAAAGCGCTCTCGCGGGTTACAAAGCGCGCGCCGCTGGTGGAGCTGTTTACAATAAAGCATACTGGCAAATCAACTGGCTCAGAGGATTTGTCCATTTATAACACCCCTGTATATTCACAAAGTACATTTTTTTTCCCTCGGTAGTGAAGAAGATGATTTATCATAACGGTTAAAAATTTTAGATAGAAAGAGGTTTTAATTATATGAGGGTAAAGAACCCCTTTAACACCTCTGGCTGTGCGTGCAAGGGGTGATACTGCTCCAAGTGCCACGGGCAAGTGCAGCCCACTTGTAGGCTGTGCCAATGGGACAAGCACAAGCTTGGACTGAACAAGAGGTCCCCTTTCATTTTTTGTGCCATGACTTACTTGCAGCAACCTTGCTATATCTTGATAGTGCAGCAGTGCTGACTCTATTTTTATATACATATAGTAGGCACTGTAACAACATGGACCAATGCTATCTTATCTAGTTACATGAAAACATGTGGTAGAACGGCAAGCTAACTCAAAGTGAAAAGAAATTTCTTTATGCTTTCTTATTAAGCTTTTCTCAAAGGGAATGTGCTTCACTCATTTCTGAAGCCATCTGTGGCCCAGCCACTAAAAGACAGCAGAGGCACAGAGAGTGCCCAGGACTGGGCCACAGGCAAAGCCAAAGCACCTGCCAGTCACTGGAACACAAATTAGGACTAATGCATAGTACAGGTGGACCCTAGTCTCTAAAGAAAGCTATGTATTTTTATGCACAAAATAAAACATCAACATGTAGAATATAGTAGATTTTCAGCTGTGAGGTCCAGGTTTGAATAATCAAGCATCATTCAAATCAATGTATCCCAGGAGAAGATCTGGCTTTCTTTTCTTTCATAGCTTTTATTTGAAACATCACTTTAAAGATGTTTTCCTACCTTCAACGTAGTATTCCTGACTCAACTTTACTTCACAGTAATTTGGTATTGTTTGCATGGTCACATAGATGTGCTGTGCTACATTGACTTCAAAGCAGTTGAATTGAACATGCACCTGTGCAAAACATATAAAATTAAGTTTGTGAGTGACTACAACACAGGAAGACTACTGGTTATCAGAATTAAGCAAGCAATAGCAAGCAAATGCATTATTCATTTGGATTTATTCTAACATTATGAAGATAAAAGTAGCAGATACTGTTTAATGAAAGGATTTCAAAGAGTATCAGTACTGCTAACCCTAGAGGTTACTATTCTTCACTCTCAGAAGTCCAAATATCCATAAAGTACCAAATAATCCTCAAACCATAGAGATACATGTACCCAATGCTCAATGAATTTCAAAAAGGAAGGGTCTTTCATACTAAAAAAAAGTCACAGTGTATAGGCATTTTAGCACCATTCTACTCACTTAACTAAAACTAAAAAAATATTCATAAATGTATTTTTTGAGTCATGTCTATAAAACTTACCTTATTCTTAAAGATACCAATTGTTCACTGCCAGCCCTGCATTTCACCTGGGGACATTTAATTATTGAGCAATACAGAACGGAAAAGGAAATCGAAGTTTCGCACATGTGAACAATATATCATTTATAAGGAAAAAAAGTAAAACACTTTAATGGATTTTATAACACTATCCATCAATAATTGAAAACAAACGCTTCTGGGCTCAGTTTAGCACAAAATTGTACTCTGTAATTATCACCATGAGCTCAGGACAGATGTGTGTAAGTATTTAGGTGCTTAGCTCTCTTTCCAATACACAAATTCTATAGATATGATATGATCAGATTAGGCATCCAAGTATTTTTATGTATCTGAACTTAAATTATACGTATGCACTTAAGGGTTCTTGTGACTGCTCTCTGTAGCAACAGAGATACAAAAGCTTCCTCACAACTTGGTGGAGAGAATAAAGAAAGCGAATAAGTTTTATTTGAAAATCAGCCTTTGTAGACGCAGGTCCTCTTGCAAATAGATAAGTAGAAAATGGCAGAGAACCAAAGTTGCAGGTTATAAAAGCTCATCAGTATTGGCTTTGATTTGATGCTGCTGAAGCATACATTTCATTGCAGTTTTCCAAAAAGTTAAAGAGAATAAAGAAACAGAGATACAAAATATACTTCTTTTCTCCATAGGCTCGTAAACATTTAAATGATAAAAAAAAACAAAAGGGAATCTACCTTCTTTCCATTAAGCATCTTGCTTTTTTTCCTAGCAAACCTCACATTTGTGCACTGAGATTGCTGTGTGTCCAGTGAAAGAGAACATATTTCCAGCCCACGAATATTTTCTGAAATGAGTTCAGAATAGATTTTTAAAGTTTAATTTGAGCATCTTTAACAAAAACACAAACTAAATTAAAACAAAATGTACCATGTCCTAAATTTGCCTTTTAAGTGAAGGGCATATGTATTTTATCTTTTAAAAAAATAAGCAGAACAAGAAAATACATATATACACACATAAAGGTAGGAGGAAGGATTTAATATATTTTCCTCTAAATTAAGATTTAACTTTGCAAACTCTTACGCAAATCACTGAACCTATTAAACTCAGAGCGAAGCACATCAGGAAATACCTACATGGTAACAAACTAAGAACACAAATGGCAGTGTTATTAAAAGTAGAGTATGTTAAAAAATGTGCTTTCATTTTATTTTGATGCAGAATTATAACTTCAGACACTTCTCCCGGGGCATAGGGTCTATGGGTCGCTCACACCAATCTGAGTGATCAGGGCAAATGTTATTTGAGCATGTGTAAGACAGAGAGCAAGAACAAAAAAGGCATCAGGGTGCTTGGGTAACTAGTAGAGGAAAAGTTAAGTTTAATATATTGGCAGTAAAAAATCTGCTGTACTGAATTCATTATGTCAGTTCTCGTTGCCTTGACTAAGACCAGGGCTTTACCATGGATTTTAGTTAAATGGTTCCATAAGAAATCTTATTGATATAATTATATGAAAACCATAGCAACGTGGAACAAAATTTGCCTAAAGAGCTACAAACAAATAAGTCAACAAAAAGGATTCAGCAGCAAATCTGCCTCCTACCATCCAGACTCAGTGTTCCTTTAATACTTAAATGAAGAGAGCATGGGGTTCCTTGGGCACATTTCATCACTGTTGAGATCTTCATGCTTTTCATCACCATAGAAGATAAAGATGCGGGAGCATCGTGGCAGAAATTGTTAAAAATACCACCTGCAAACGCAAAACACACAGATAGATAAATCTCAGTTTGCACAGGGTGTTTCTGAAGGAGTGCATTCTTTCCTGGGGGCTTTTAGAAGCCCTATTGGGGAAGCCTCAACTTCACTGAAATCAGCAGGACCCCTCAGCTCTACTAAAATCAGTAGGAAAGTCAGTATTAACTTTAGTAGAACCAGCACTTTACCTAAGACTTTCACTTTACCAGAGCAAACACTTGACTGGCTCCACTAGCCTTCCAGGGAGTGACCGTTACCTCATAGACCTGCTTTGGTAATTTCCTCCTTTGCAAAAGGAGCCACTTCCAATAATTAAGACTGGCAGCACCCAGCTAGACTAACTATGCTTTTACGTAATTAGATCCACCAGATCATGTCTCGGCTAGCGGGGTATTCAAACGTTTCTTAAAGCCAATACCTGTACACTCTGTGCCCTCTCATAGGTAGCATTTTCATTTTGGAGAACATTGGCTGGAGGTCTCAGCTGCTGTTAAAATATCATTTTCACACAAGGGGGCACCATTGCATTCCTAGTCATGGAAATATCCTCATACTTCCAGGATTTCCTTCTCCTTTAACCAGGATGATGATAACACATTAAGCATCATCCAGGCCTTCTTCAAGCTGTAAATGGTAGTCACAGGACACATCTACTATGCCTCATCTTATTTTCCAAAGACAATTTAGTCATGACTAAAATGCCAGGATGTGATGTGCACAGTAGTTTTCTGCAGGATAATATAAAGGTAAAAACAGTTCTATGACCCCCAAATTAGCCCTATTACATCTCTTTTTACTTTCCAGACTTCCATGCACAGAAATAAGTTTGCAGTGCTGAATTGATGTTGGTGGAGCAGATTTAATACTTAATGCAATTGTTGGGCATTATGCTTCAACTATATAATAGTCCTGAATGAAACTTTGCAGTTTGAGAGATTGTCAGAATAAACAGCCTGGCAAATGCATTTTGTTACAGTGGGTCACATCTCATCCTAGCTGCAATAAAAGCGCAGCAATTTCCTTGAAATGCCTACCTAACTTCAGGACATAGCAGCATGAAAGTTAAAAAACACTTAAGTAAAACAAAATATATCACTATACTTTCTCTCCCCTTGTAGAGAGGCTAAGAGAACCAAAAAAAAGAAAAGTTTTATTAGTGTTATTGCTTTACATACTCCTAGGAGGTGCTCAAGCTTCTATGAGAAGACCATATGCTGATGAAAACGCCAATGCTGTGTTGCTGCACTGTGGTTACCATAAAATGCAGGATAATAATGCTACCTCAGATCAGCAAAATAGTATGGATTCTTGTCAAGCATGGATATCCATTGACTTGCATGGAAGACACATCCACAGTTCTCACGTAGGAAAGGTAGGAGGTGGAGGAAGAATAGCAGAGGCATATCCTTACTTACCCCTCCAACCATGGGGAAAACTGCCCTAAGGAATTTGTAAATATGGTTCCATAGAGTTGAGGTTGTTTTAAAAAGTACCATGCAAATGTGAACATGTATAGCCAAGCCACTCTCCATCATCTTCGAAAGATCCTGGAGAACGGGGGAGGTGCCGGAGGACTGGAAGAAGGCCAG
>JAWLRI010000001.1:14023675-14046200 GCA_034781795.1 Crypturellus tataupa
AGGGGGGTTGGACTAGATGACCTCTAGAGGTCCCTTCCAACCTTAGGCATTCTATGATTCTATGATTCTATGATAGTCTATCCTCCAGGAGAGGATGGTGCAATAATCCTGAAGGTATCTCAGGACAGAGAGCTTTCCTGCAACACACAACCAATCCACCCACAGTAACTGGGAGATTATTTTATTGCAAAGCTACCTAATAATTATTACTAGCAACATGTTAAGTGATGATCAGTTTTAACTCAATCTCTTTGCTCAAAAATACTATTTTCTTGACTACATCATATGACACAGTTGTTCATACCTGTTGCAAATAACCTATGTTGTTTATGTATGAAAATGAATAGTGTCAGAAACAATTATTTTTCCTTTAATTCTTTTGTTGTATAAACTTTAAGTGGACTGTATCATGCACCAAGGCATTAGTTTTGGATCACAATAAATACATAATACAAGGAAGAGAGAAGAGAAAATAATTTCCCTTGTATAAATCACAGTCATTTCTGTAATCACAAAATGAGACTCATTTTCTGACTAATTCTCCGGTAAAATCTTACTTTATCATCTCTTAATCCTCCTTCCCCTTGCACAGTTGCCTCTGGAACACACGCCTCTTTCCTTTTCTCACAAGCAATTTGATCTACACCCCAAAAGACACAGAAGTACATCTTGCTACACAAATCATCTGCTGAGTAAATCTTGCCTAGTTTTTATGTTTATAAATTATACTTGTAATTAGCCCTACATGAGAGAGGGATTGTTGCTGTAATAAAAGATTCCTTAATTATGGACACATATAAGCCCTGGCATAAAGAAACCAAGGCTTATTATTCAGCATGTAGACACTTTCCTTGTACTTTTGCCATCAGCTCAACCACAGTGGATTATTTTTTATCTGATGATGCAGCAATCAACCCAGAACTGTCATGACAGCAAAACACACCTTGAGTACATTTAGATAATAGAAGCTAGAGCTGAGCAATGAATACGCAATGGAAATGATTAGATGAATAACTTGCATCCTCAGGCAAGAAGATGAAATTGGAGAACAACAAAAAACAGGCAAAGAAAACCCATTAATAACAGGCCCAGGCCAAGACCCAATAGAAACTTTTAACTGCTTTTTTTTTTTTTTTTTGCTTGCTTGCTTTTCTGGTATTTCTTCCCTAAAAGACTTGTAAGAATCTGAACAACTTAGAGTCCTGACAGTGCTCAGTGTGTGAATGAATCTACAGTTCACTGAAATTGCTTCGCTAGGGCATCATTCCATGAGTATAAAATGGCATTTAAAAGCTCTTTTGCATATGCTTTACCACACTCTTTTCTGCATCTGTGTATTAGAATGATTCAACAACTTCATAAACTAAATACTTTCCTAAAATAACTAGATTACATTTCTGTTAATAAATGGCAAAATTTGCCTCTCTAAAATACATCAATCTTGAAATTGATCAGATTTCAAGTTGACAGTGTCACTTCTAAAATAAATTTCAATGAGCAGTAAAGTCAAAAGTATTTCCCAGTTGTGAAACTTTCAGAAAGTGTCTTGACCTTTGAATGATAATGAATGCAATAGTGTTATACTCTGCCAAATGTCCTTTCTGAGGTTGTAGGGTTGTTGGTTTTTTTTAATCTGTGAATTTCAAATACTATGTAGCCCTTATGTCCTACTAGTTGTTGTGCAGACCTGGGGGCAGAAAGCAGGGATACAGGTACATTGCCAAATACTACTGAATCGACAGCTGTAAATTCCAGGAAATATGGCCATCTTTTTGTCGCAGCTACAAACAGTGATGACTGCAGAGGTGCTGGGTTATACAGCTAAGGTCTTTTGAGGTAATTTTACAACAAATAACGAAAAACATGACTACAAAAGTGAAATATGGAAATGAGCACACACCCATTGTTGCACAAATGAATTAGGATAAAAACTAAAAACATGTTTTTTCATCACCGCTGTAAAGTTGAGTCATCTAACATGTTATTTCTATTAAAGATAGCTGATAAGTCATTGTCAGGTAGCACTGAAAACCTAAAGACAGCATTGTATTGCAAGATAGGGATCTTGAGTTTACCAGTCTATAGAAGCTTATAGAATCTTAAACTGGTGTGCAACTCTAAGCTGGATATAAACTTTTCTCACTGAAGCACTGGTAAACTCAAGATCCCTATCTTGCAATATGATGTGCATGAAGTAGAGTTCACCTTAGGTTTTCAGTCAATGAAGAGGGAGCACCCTTTCCGTCCCTCCCACAGGGAAATCCACCCTGTCTTAAGATGGGTGGGATGAATCATCACCTGGTGGTACCTGTGGCAACAGTCTCCCCTGTCTAGATCTGTATTTGTGTAATATCTAGCACAAAGTTTAACTCATAATCAACAGTGCTGCAAGCGTCCTTCCTCCTGAGACCAGGGCTGAAGTGTTTCCTCAGCCTGCGTTGCCCACAAGGCATTAGCTCACACTTCAGCCAAGCGGAGTAAAGGTCAATCCCCGCTTTTCTCTCTTCTTCCACGACTCCGTCCATATTATTTGTGTAACTAACTGGCACCTCAGCTGCCTAATCCAAATAAGACCTTGAACTAGCCATTGACAGGCCACTTTTCTGGTCAGCAGCAGGTAGTCCCAGGGGGACTATCTGGGCAGCATTTGCCTTGGCAATTGCCTAATCCTTCCTTATCAAGTAACTGTGTGCAGTGGTGATTTGATTGTCGAAAGCTTCAGATAAGTTAACAGCCTATATCATTCCTGTAGCTAATAATAATGGTTGTTAAAAAAAAAAAAAAAGAGTGAAATGATTAAGGAAATTCTCCCAGTGATCATTTATAGTAAGGAAAACTGCAAAGCGAAAGTACACAATCATTTACCAAATGTGTTAACAATGTGAATGATGTATACTCACTGGAAGGTTTATTTTTACAATGAATCCCCTGCAAAGAGAAATAAAATACATTATAAAAGCTGTTATGACATAACAATAAAAACAAATATTGTTTAATTATTATAATACAGTGAAATTGCACACCACGATTATTTAAAAAGGGCTACTAAGTACAGTGACATGAGATGAACATGATTAATATATTTAGGTATTTTCTACTAAAGTATAGCAGTTATAACAAATATAACAATTCCATCAACTACAGTCTTCTTTTTATCAGGTATTGCCATTTCACACAGACTGATAGATTATTTGTTGCTTGGTTAGAAGTTTGCAATAGAGTGCTTATAATTCAATGTCAAGATAACTGGGCAAAGAAACCTACCAATTTTTTAATGAAGACATCTAGAATATTTCTGATTATTCCATGAGTTGTTACATATTTTATAGATAGCCACATATTTTCATTGACTGAAAATCACAAAAGTTACTTGTTACACTTCTAAAAATTGTTTGCTTCTCTTCAATATCACATCTATATCTAAAGAAGAAAATATAAAGGAAATCAAACTTCTTTATATAACTGTTCCCAAACTGAGATACCTCCTAGGTCAACAGCTTCAATATTTGCTCAAATCCCACTGAAGGATTGAAAATATAACTGATACAAACTCATTTCTTCTGCAATGTGTTCAGTAGAAATATTGGTACGTGTGAATTATTTCTACAAAAAGAGCTTCAATGATAGTTTCGTGATTTACACTCCCAATGCAGATTCACGAACAGAAAGAAGACTATAGTTTTCTAAATAGTTCAATACAAAATTAAACAACAACAAAAAAGTAACATGCCAACTCGTATAAAACTTCAGTGGAATTTTAACTGCTGTTTCACGGTCCCAATTTTGAATTATTTGTAACCGTAACCCTGCAAGAGCATGGAGAAGGACAATTTGCATTCAGTTTTAGTCACTTGAGGTTTTAGATGGCCTCAGGAAATGTAATAGATAAACATACAAAATTACTGAAAAAAAAATGCGCTGAGTTAGCTGTAAGCTAGCTTTCTTGGTCGGAAAAACTAATTGTTGGATCAATTAATTGCTGAAGCACTACTCACTGGAAGGAATTAATCCCTTATGAGGTAGATATTTTAGCAAGTCACTTCCCTATTTCTACCTTCTGATTTCACAGCCCAACTATTGAAAATATTTTGGTCAAGTGGCTCTACAGAATTCCCTACTGCTAGTCAAAATTTCTCAGAACACCATCTCTAAACTAGTTGGCTATCTGCTGTCTGTCTAACCCTTCTCTCTGGTTATAAGCATGTCACAAAAACATATTAGAAAAAAAAATCAACACAGTTTTGAAATTAACAACATAAAACTCATAAAAATTAGAGGATCCAGCCTTTCATTTACATAATAGCAATACTTCAGATTTACAAGATATCACCTGAAAAATGCAAATCTTATGTAAATAGTTTATTTTTAGTTTAAAATCTGAAATGAGAAACAGGAGACAGGTCCCTACACCTTGCAAGCCAATTACCAAATTTTGTGGGGCTACAGGATGATGCAGAAATGTTCCTACATCCTTCACTCTATCCAAAATAGTTCTTGTATTGCACTATTGCTCAGAAGGCGTCTGCTATCTAAGCACTTTCCAGTAACGCTTTGTGTTTATTTTCTTATCTTCTCCATGGGAAAAGGAAACATATTCAGCAGTGTGTTTTTTTCTGGCAGGGGAATGCTTTGTGGTCATTGGGCATTCAGGTTTGCTCTGTGTGAGGAGTTGTTGGGAAGGTTTGCCAGTAACAGCAAGCATTTGGTCACAGCCCAATTTCTTCTTTTAATAAGATTTTTTTTTTATTGTACAATACCACGGGCTTTTTATTTCCTTTTACAATCATTTTGAAAATAGTCATAAGAGACCATTTGTCTCAAATAAGAACTCAAATAAATTAAACAAGTTCCTCTCCCACTTTCTATATCTTTTGTTTTCAGGAATCTTCTGTGATGAATGTAACAGTAAAACATAACACACTAAAACCAGAATGGCAATTTTTTTCCCCTTCCACAAATACTTTGGGTGCCTTTTATGCAGAAATAAGATCTTGAATATGATAGTACAATTTACTCTGATACAGAGAGCATCTTAGATTCATATCTGCTTTGGCAAAGAACCTAAGCAAAATATACTTACACAACGCACAAATAGTTAGGGATTTTCCTATTTCTCTAGGGTTTTCCCCATTTGTGGTATTACTCAACTGTAGCTAGAGGTTATCTGAATAGACACCACCAACGTGCAGCCTTGTGAATAGAAGGTGTGGTGCCAATATTTTAGCTAGCACAGCAACTTCTCTGCAAACTAAGTCAACTGTAACATCGCATCACTTCATTTAAAGACCATAGAGAAGAAAGTGAAAGCAGCAGAAGACTTAGATTTTTGGGAGCAAGAAATTTTCTTGAAATAAAATTGATGAAGCAAAAACAAAGATTTCCCATTTCCTGTTAAATCTCCATGCAGTGTGGGAAACCAGAATTATGGAAATTCTGCACAGAATAGACCATCATGAAGGGAAAGGGTTTGAGGCAAATTTGTTTTCACAGTCTACCTATTAGCTCTGCTATACCTGTTTCATACAGAGTTAGTGGTAATTCTTCTGCAATGCCATAAAGAGTAGAAATGTTCTTTAAAATGCTTTAAAATGTGTTTTGATCTTAATCTGGGGTCAGGCTGTCAGTCATTTAACAAACTTTCATTTAATTATCTGAAAAGCCAGCCGTTTCTTCTGCTTTTGAGGGATTCTCTGTGGGAGAGCTATTACCTATGTTTCTACTGTAGGCCAAACTGTCAGAGTGATCATCAAAAATTTCTACTCTTTGACCACCATTAAGAGCAAACATGGGACTGTACTTAATCTTATAACACAAGGAATTAGATGTTTTCATGCTGAGTGGCCTTACAATAACCAATTCTCAAACTGTAGCCAAAGGCTGGCAAAGATAATGAGTCTAGTTGTGCTCTTTCTGATTTCCAGCTGACAAAAAATAGTCTCCATAAATTTATCTTCTTCTACAGAGGAATACAGAATTAGAATGGATCTCCTAGACCACTGGGTGCATACCTATTAACCACAGATAATACATCATCTAGTCTCTTCAAAAACTGGTCAAACTCCATTTTATAATTAGTCTGTACCAGGGCTACTCCAGAAGGCCAGTCCACTTGTAGAAAGAAGTATTTTAATGTCTAAGGTAAAGTCAAAGATGGTTAGTTTATATCAGCTTGTGTTGTGTGAATTGTATTTTCACCTAAATAGGTGCTCTCCATCTATAAATTTATTCTCCATTTATCTGCAGATACATTCTCTCATGTTGTTTTCTTATACTCCTGACAAAACAGGCCCTCTTTTTTACCATCATCCTTCACAGAAGCTCTATTTAACATATCTTTCCTAATGGTGTGACCAGATTCATGCACAATTCTGAAGACAGTTGCTCACTAGGGTTTATTTGGTGCTATGTAAAGTGAAAATAATCTTTGTCTCTCTTGCGAGCTATGTCATATTTTGCAGTCATCTTGAAATACAGATCGCGCTATTTAGTGAGTTACATGGTTAGCTACTTCCTTTTCCATCAAAGCAATATGCGTCTGTCCTTATTTTCTCCCTCTGCTCATATATTCCCACATAGCTTTTAAATGATGAGCCACAGAAACGTCCTGAATGACTTCATATGGCCTCTAGTGAAAGAACCTGGCAATGCTAGTGGTCTCAGTCATCTCCACAATGAAAAAGGTCTTGGAGGAGTGCACAGCCACAGTCAAATGAAGTGCTATGGATGTATGCAATTTAAAACTTTGGGTAGAAACAGAAGGAATTAACATTTGTGTCATAAGCTCCTCAGATTTTCAACAAAAGATCATAATTCCCTACACAGAGATATTCAGACCCAGAAACCAGTTAAAGAAAACTTAACAGAAGGACATAATTGAGCATGCTTCACCTTTTCCCAAAGCAATTTTCATAAGCCAAGGAGATAATGACTTGGTACTTTGCATATGCTTGGTGCTAGTGGAAACTGGAACTCCTCAAAACTTCCTCATTCTGTTCTATTTTAAGGTATAAACGTCACCCCTGCATTTACCTTTCAAGTACAGGGAAACAGAATCATCTGCAGTAAGAGGGAGCGCAGCCATAATTCTTGTCCCACCAAAAAGGGTTCTTAACTAGATCAAGGTTAAATATTTGCACAAAAAAAAGTGGAAAATAGATTACAAATAGATGAAAAGGAAAAATAGCAGGCCTCCAGAAAACATCTGACAATTAAATAAAATTGTGGCCACGTTTACAGAGGAGTTATAATGATTAACACACATAATATGAAAATTTAGAACAGTTAAGGATTTCTAGCTAGTACTACTGATACAGTGTCCCAAAAGACCTTTTTTCAAAAAGAGCATCTGTATTTGTTTTGGCGTCATCTGTAATTACTTTCATTGCCAAGGTAAAACTGATGATCCTTATTTATTTTTGGCAAACCACAAGGCTGTTCCTCAGCTTTCACTGACAATGTGGTAATCAGTCGCATGTGAACAGTGTATAATGTGATCAGCTAAGTGCTCATGGAAGGACCATTATCACAGCTGGGCTGTTATCCATGCAGAACAGCATCAGCACCTAACTCTATGGCAAAGCTTTATTTTGCACTATTGCTTCTACAAGAGAGCCAGGGATGTTGTAGGGATGGGGTGTTTTTGTTTTGTTTTGTTTTACAGAGTGCTAAAAACAGAAGTCTGATTCATGACTACACATAATCCATCTCTAAGCAGGAATTTAGTTTTTCTTCATGTGCTTCAAGCAGAACAAAAGCCACCTGATCACATTGGCGCAGCACTGAACCTGAGAGCAAACACTGCTCAGAAGAGGGATATTAAGTTCAGATCCAGTAGTGTGCTCATGAAGTTACAGAGGTTTTGGTTAAGACCTGGCATGTGTCCAACAGAACAAGTTGATGCCTGTGTTACACTATATTGACATGTTCACAGTTAAGCAGTGAACTGAAATGAACCAATTGGGAAGAGAATAGTGGGTTTACTGAAGATTATTTGATAATCTTTAATAAGGTTTCATGGGGCTCTGAGGGGGAGCATCTTACTAATTTCTGTGTCCTGAACCATTTGTCATTTAACAGATATATGCAGATGTTGTATTTGCAGATATGAAATAAGAATAAATGTTGTGTCTGTATGGACCTAGCACTACGTCTAATACCTAGCACAGCTTGATATACTTCAAAACTGACAGAAAACATTTCTGTGATGACCTAGCACAATGCCGGAACACATGATTGACATAAGACACTCAGATGCCTAAGATTTTTTTTTCTTCAGTTTACCTGGTACTGTTCAGGTAAAATACAGATTGGTATTCTCAAGAGCAAATTCTTCAAGATGCTTCCTTTTACACTATGTTGAGGCAGAAGACTCCTGCTCCCATATTTTAAGGACTGTATTTGGCAAATAACTTCCTCTAAATGTTACTGTGACTGTTTGGCTGACTGTTTTGTACAGGGCAAAACAAGTGAAAGAGTTGGCAGCATAGTAATTGTATTTCTGGGAATTCTTTGCAGTCACATGCATTCATCCTATAAGTAAACATCCAGACAAAATATTGCTTTAAGGTCTCACCACTGGGAAGAACATTCCTGTCTTGTATTTTAAGTGAACTGTATGTAAAAATAATACCGTGATACAAAAAAGGCCTAGCCTGGCCACCATAGAAACCATGCTATTAAATTTATTAGTCTAAAGGGAGTTATGACAGTTTGAAATAAAATCTGCCCATTCTATTGTGTGCTTCAATTCCAGGACTAGAAGCACAATTTGCTTGGAGCAACTGTATGCTCTAGCTTGTTTTTTTTTTCTTTTTGAAACAAAAACCAACAAAAAAAGTTGTCAATCATTTCAGTGTCATGTTTCCTAAAATATTAATACGAGTTGTTAACAAAACAGAATTGTATACAATAGACAAAGTAAAATTAAAATGCATTTGGAACGCCATAACCTCAGCTGGTATAAATCAGCACCATCCCATAGATATAGTGTCAAAATATGTCAAGCCACTCAGCTACTTGAAAGGCAACTAAACTACCAAATCAGCACTTTCCATCTAACAATGAGACAGGGATACTCTAGCACTGCAATAGTCTAAATAGCTATTACAGTGAATGACTAGAGATCTCATACAGAGGATGCTGGAATAGAATAAAAGAAATCACAGAATCACAGAATGGTTGATGTTGGAAGGCACCTCTGGAGATGATCTAGTCCAACCCTCCTGCTCCAGCAGGGACACCCAGAGCACGTGGCACAGGGTGGCATCCAGGCGGGTCTGAAGATCTCCAGAGGAGACTCCACAATCTCTCTGGGCAGCCTGTTCCAGGGCTCTGTCACCCTCACAGGAAAGAAGTTCTTCCTCACATGGAGGTGGAACTGCCTGTGTTTCAATTTGTACCCATTGAACCCCCTGTACCCATTTGTACCCATTACCCCCTGTCCTGTCACTGGCCAAGAGTTCTCAGCGGCCCCCATCTTCTTTACATTCTTCCCTCAGGTATTTATACATATTGATAGATCTCCTCTCAATCTTCTCTTCTGCAGGCTAAACAGGCCCAGCTTGCTTAGTCTATCCTTATAAGATAGATGCTCCAGTCCCTTAATCATCTTCGTGGCTCTATGCTGCACCCTCTCTAGAAGCTCCACATCCCCCTTCATAAGAAGTGGAGGATGCCCACTCCCCAAAAGAAGTGGGGAGCCCAGAACTGCACACAGTACTCCAGCTGCAGCCTCAACAGAGCTGAGTAGAGGGGCAGGGTGACCTCCCTCGACCTGCTGGCAACGCTCCTCCTCATGCAGGCCAGGATCTCATCGGCCTTCTTGGCCACGAGGGCACACTTCTGCCTCATGGTTAACCTGTTGTCAACCAGGACTCCTAAATCCCTCTCCACAGAGCTGTTTTCCAGCAGGTCAATTCCTAATCTGTACTGGTGATGGAATAGAATCAAAATCAAGAAATCAAAAAGAAGAAATTGTCTCCAAGCCAAGTATACTGCAGTCAAGCAGTACTGTCACCAAAACTAGGCCAGATTAGCCAGAACTCTGGCCAGTTCTTGAAAACTCAAGGACAGTTTTCCAACCTCTCCATACAAATATGGATGCTTCAAGGTTAGGATGGCATGATGCTCTTTGTAGCATGAAAGAGTCTTCAAGAAAAGTTTAGTCAAGATCTCTCAGCAGCACTGGATCTTGCAACCTCAGAGGTGCCTGGAAGCAGTGCTCCAAAGAAAAGGAGGTGAGGAGAAAGCAAGAGCTGAACTGAAAGTCCTGAGGGACCCCCAGAGCTAGATTTGCTGATTGTGCTGCTGCTGGCAGTGACTAATGCTTGTAGAATGCCTGAAGCTTTTTACTGTTCCAGTTGCTGTCTTCTTATACATCTCAAAGCTATTCCCCAGCAACAGCAGAAGAAGAATCTGTTTTTCCAGTACTCTGGGACATACATCTCCCATTTTGGTCTAGAAAACTGCTTATTTTGCTTACATTCACAGTCAGTCCCAGAAGCAAAACACTCTGATCTTTATAAACAATAAATACCATCCTGTTCACATTCACAGATTGCAGGAGACTATGATTTTAACTCCAAACACCTGAAAATTAGTGAAATTCTGTTCAGTGGTTCAAATGAACATTGAATCAGATCCAGCTGGAGAAAAAGTCCTTTGCCTGTATCAGCTTCAGTACTGTCTTTGAGAAACTTGTTACTAACTTCATTTCTAAGTAAGACAATTTGTCTGAGTTTGGCATTACCAGGGGTAGTGAAATGAAGCCAAAGTCTGCAGTCATTTGCAGCATGAGATTGTCAGCTTTCTGGGCCAGATTTAGGTACATGAAACATGACTTAAGGAAACCAGAATAATATCACCACCATGATCCATGACACAATGCACAATACATGATCCATGAAGTGCCACCTAACCCTAGAGGTGTCTGAGTTTATTAGCCGCCTTTCTGATCTGAAGGCTGCCTAGATGCCTGTGGTTCTGTTTCACATGACAAGAGCTCAGCTGGGATGACATCTCACACCTAACCTACTGGAATAGCATCTATGCACTTGTGAGACACCCAAGTGCTCCAGACTAGTGGGTGGCTAGAGTAGATCTAGTAGCAACTAAATCAAGCTAGCTTAGTTAAAGTCTTCTTTCTCTTTCAACGGGTAAATATTAGAGAGGGAAAACAGAATAAGGTGACAGCTCCAGCCGTCACAGTCCAGCTGTTCATGTTCCTACCTCTAAGGACAGCTGGATTCAATATGTTCCTTAACCTGAAGCAGTTTAACCTTACACAAGTTACAGGTTTGTCATGCTGTCCCATAAATGAGAGATCTTCCCATACCTCCTGTCAAAGTAGTGATAGGTAGTAAAAGAGTGAAAGTCTGAAAGAGGGACAGGTGAGAGACAGTGAAATTTATGAAGTTAAGCAATTTCTACATTCAAAAGGAAAATCTATTTTTCACTTAAAAGGTAATTTGTATTTTTTTCTAAGCAGGCATCAGGAAAAAAAAAAGAAATTGGGAGAGTGGCTCAATATCTAGTTTGAAGGGAGGACTTCAGGCCTAATTAAGAAATCAGATGCCTACGGTCTAGACAGTGGAGTACAGACTAATGTCACATTTAGCTTTTTCGCTTGGCTTATAAGAGGCAGCACTGTGCTGAGCATGCAGGTTTCTTATATTGCCCTGACAAGTCTCTAATGCTTTTCATGATGTCTATTTAAGCTCTATTTAATACCTAGGAAAAGAGCACATACATGGAATAGTTGAATCTTCCTCAGATATTCTTTTTTTCAAAAAAAAAAAGTCTCTCTAACCTTTCTGAGGCACATAACAGAGTCATACTAACATTTGGAACAATAAAGCATACTTGGAAATAACTTCTTACAACAGTTTCAGGTCTTTGGAGGCTACATGTCAAGACTGAGACTGTTGAAAGTCATAGAAGGAAACGTGGGAGCAGATGCTACTCTTGCTCATAGCTCCCATGAAAATGGCATAGCCCTCTCTTCCCCTCAGACAAAAATCTGAAACTGGAACTTAGAAATACCCCTAATTACAGGAAGTATTTCTCCTGCTTATCTTTTTTTTTTAAATTTACTTACTTTTCACTCAAGGCTTATCTTGCTGTGTTGTAGTTAAGGATGTTCGAAGGATCTCAGGCCATGTTAGAAGCAGGAGCAGCATCCAGTGCTGAACCTGAGAAACCAAAGTGTTCACTCCTTGTGCCATATTATCAGTTAAGGGAACGTTTTCATTAGGGACTTCAGGATAAAAGTATCATACAAGCTCTAAAGTGCTCGCTTGATTTACAGAAACCCTTCTAGCCACAACTGACAAAGAAAAGTTTTCTTTCACCTTCTTCTTATGATCACGCTATTGTCTGTAGAGGTAGCACTAAATCCTGGGCACAGGCCTCTTTTAATAACCCCATCAGTACCTATAATCCCATCAGTACGTTCATATGTTGCTTCACCATATGTCTCATTTTTAATGATAGCCCTTACTCACTGAAAACCACGTAAGTCACATATTCTCCTAGAGTGGGTTTTTTTTTCAGCTACAACTGTAGACTGAATGCAAACACAGATGTGACCAAAAGTTAAAAATCTAAAAATCTCTAAAATTCCCATAGAAACACAACATATAAAAATAATTAGGAAGAATATTTTAAGGAGCACGTACTGTTGATCAAAAATAAGCATGAAGCACGATACTAAAGAGAACTGATAAAATACAAAAAATACAAATTGGAAAAAAATATAATACAAAGTTTAAAAAGCAATGAAGAAACCTGTCATTGCAGTCAGTGAAGGAAGAACACAGGTCAGAGAGAGAAGGAAGTGGGAAAAGGATCAAGGAAGTTTGCATACGAAGAGATGAAAAGGAAAAACAAAACTGGAGACAGCAAAATGTATTCAGTGCAATAAATTCTATTTCCTCAATGTTTTTCCAAGAAAAGACAATGAATGCACATTTAGCACTGTACAGTGTTGTTTATATGATTCATACTTTCTGAAAATACGCAGGCAAGTAGAGGCAACTCCAAGACAATCAGTTTTCCAGAAATGATTGAAATTTGCCACACATATTCAAAGCAACCAGGCTGAAAATCTTTCCTTCAAAAGAAACAGTCATAGATCATTTGCAAAGTAAAACTTAAGGGAACAAAAACCATATTTTTGTTTTGCATATTTTTGTTGAGCATATTTTTTCTTCATTTTTGCACAGATACTTCCTCAATGAGATCGTATGCACTATAGTTTTCAGGGTGAATGCCATATTTTGCATGCTAAGAGAATGAATATAAATATGCAGTGAAATAGACTGTTGACTGTCCAGAGGAAAAAGTCAAAATGTCACCTGAAAGGTCATCTTGAGATAGAACAAAAGAGAAGATCAGACATAAAAGAGAAATATAAGGATTAGAAAAGAACTCCAGATCCCATCTACTCTACACTTCTGCCTTAGGAAGAATGATCTTTATCTGAGTCATATTTGTGCTTGGATCTCCACAAACTCCACAGGCAATCCATTCCAATGCTCAGTATCATCAGTCACAATGACTTTCCAACTTATTCATGACTTCTCAAAACTCCGAGGCAGAGTCAGGACTGATGTATCAGTATCACATTCCAATATACATAAATTTATCAGTTCTGGAATCAACCCTAGCCAAAATAGTTAAGAAACAGTCTGGAACTTCCTTGGCAACATACAGTTGCTTAGGGCATATTTTCCTTGTGTGTTATTTACATTTTTAAGAAGTAAAATAACTTCCTGGCTTTCAAAATAAAAAGCAGCCAAAAATGTTAGCAAAATCAGGAAAGAGTTTTACATGGAAAAATGTTTTCCTGGAGGTATGAAAATGACTGTGAAAATATCTGTCCAAAATTGATGTATAAAAGGTAGGGATCTCTTATCAGAATGATGGTGATACCATATAGAACATAATGTGGGTTTCTGTTTTATACAGCTCAGAACCAACAGTGAGACTTTTGGACATTTATGTTTCTCCAAATCAAATGATTTTCAATCACGATAGCAGGAAACTCACTTCTTAGGCCCTAGTTACCTACTCACCTTGCAGTGAGACCTAGCACTTCAATGCTGAGGCAAACTCCATAAAAGCCAGCAGATTATCCAAAACTATCCCTAACCAAAACAGGATTTTTTAATCTCATTTTGGACCTTCTCAATTTTAACCACCCTTGCTTATCTCACACACATGCACACAGGTTCTGGCAATAGTGGAAAACTGGGAGTATGTAAATAAACATGACAAAGTAACAGAGAGAGCATCACCAGCCCCAGCAAGTTTAAGCTACTTCTAGACCTCACTGCAAGAATTCTAGTGAGGTCACACTGCCTAATGTAGAGATTAACTCCTTCTGACTCTAAGGGTGGCTTGCCTAGATTGGAAGGCAGAGTTTAGACCAGATTACAAGGGCTGCTTAAGAGAGGAAAGAGATAGAAATATGCTGTGCTCTATCATGTTAAGATGGGAAGGGAATTTGTCTCAGAAGTCTGCAGGAACAGCCCACTGCAGCAGGCAGCCTGGTGAAGGCTGCCGGGGCAGGACCTGCTTCCCCTCACGAAGGCATGGCTCTGCTTGGTCATAGCAGGCCCCACTTGTTTCAAAAGATGTGACACCAAAATGACAGGTCATCTAATGCTTTCCCACATGAAAAATCTTCAGATACAGAGAGATCTGCACTCTCTATAATCTTAAACACAACAGCTTTCCATTTGCAAAGCATAACTAGCCAGCAATCCTCTGGAGCTGCAGAGTGTATCTGCTGCTGAACCACAATATCCCACACCAGGCTTTTGGTCCCATAGAGCTGAAAGATATCTCCCTTTCCCAAGCTCAGAACTCAAAGGGATTTGTGAGCTGTGATCCCCTGCTTATAATAAAGGATAGTTGCTCCCAATTGCTGCTGAGCTTGCCCCCTTCTTCTTTTAGTTTCTACCTCCTGCTAGAGGCACTGATTAAACATATGCTGCTGTCTGGTGGTGGTGAAGCATCTAAAATTGCCCTTCAGGGCACTTTGTCATGTCTAATTGCAACGAGACATGTTTGTCTAGTGTGTGTCCCCAGCCTTCATGACTGCCTGTAGCACCTCTTTGCTTCCTATGCCTTGCAGCCTTTTTCCAGGGCTCTTAAGAAGGGAGGAGCAAGGAAGTGAAAATGGAGAGGAATTGCTGCCTTTTTTGCAAGTCCTGAATTGCATTTTTTTTCCATTTCCACTGCTCCTAAGAGAAGCTATAGTGGATGCTATAGCCATGATGAACGTGGAAGACACTTCGGAGTCACTGATGGTATCTGTGTTGGCTGTTTTTTTTCTCAGGGATGACAACTAACCGATGGCATAAGATACAGCAGGAAACATAAAAGCTAAATTTCCCATATCTTTGCTATTTTTCACCCTGGAAATGGCAGATACAGATCACAGTCCAAGAGATAAGTCAGCTAACCTGAACTGTTAAAGCATAATTCTCCTGATTACCAGCAGAAAAGGTAACGAGATATTTGAGAGTATGGGTTAGTATCACTTTAATACAATGATTCAACATTATTCAGCCCCATAAATGTGAATGCTTTAACTAAAGAATACTTAATTATAGTATCCAAAGCAGTTAATTAAAACACATAATTAAGAAAAGCCACAAGGAAGGTCAGCACTATTTTGTACTTGTGAAAATTGGAGAGGTATAATGACTAGGGCCATGCCAGTGGGCTTGATAATGAAAAATGACAAGCAGGGACACAAAATTCAGGTTTTTCACTCTCGGAACTCTTTTCTGGATTGTACTTCATCACAGCACATTTTGGCAGAGGATTTGTTTGACACTTTATGTGTCTCTTCATGTCATTAGAAATATCTTTGTATATAGTCAAAAAAGTGTGGGGAATCATCTTCCTTTCTTTGGACTTCACACAAGTATTTCTCTCTCTCTCTTTGAAAAAAATCCCAAGCCTCTGACCTTGATCTACGTTTGCAACGTCTGTATTTTTTAATGAACAACTGGATTCTTATTTTCTTTCTTATTCTCTTATTTTCTTCATTTTTAAAGGATTGGCATCACTTTTAAAAATATTCAAGTAGAATAGTCTGATCCATGGCATAAGTATTCAGTAATGCAACGCTATATACTTATATTAGTAATAGAATAAACAGGCAGCAGCTATATCAGGAATTAGCTGCCAGTATCTTTTCTAATTACAGGGAAATCCCAGATTAAATTCAGGGTTTCCTTCATTACCCATGGACTTTGGATACATTACTATATTTAATGAAAGACAATACAAATACTACTTCATAGTTTTCTGGAGAGCTTTTTTTTTTTTTTTAAATGTACTGCTCTTGATCTTTACCAGCTGTTGATTCAAATTTGGCACAAGTCTATTTCTTTGTGTACAGCTTGCAAACAATGCGGGTTGTAAAATGAGTAGGGCACAAACCCAATTTCAATTGCAGGCTGGGATTCCCCAATGCTTTCACAGGGAAGCTTGCTCGATAACTGTGTTTGCTGTTGGGTGAGACAGGGAGACCAAGCCCATTGTATTTAACCTTTGACTACCGGAGTATCACAAGAGCTCCAAAGCCAGGCCATTAAAACAAGGAAGAAAAAATATAGAGCAGAAGCTTGTTTTTTTCCTCTTACCACATTCAACCCACAATTGTGTATTTTCATACTGTTTAAATTTTCATGTAATGCCTGCATAAACCTCCAATGTCTTTCTGCTCCTTTCTTTTTGGGCAGGAATACCACAATTTGTGGTGTAGTAACGAAACCTGGATATTATACAAAGCAAGGATGCCTTGCTGAACACTCATAGTTAACTAAGGATGATTCATGAATTTGTAACAGGATCCATAATTTAAACCAGCTCAGTGTGAAGGTTTAGGTCATATACTTCAAAACAGTTGTGTCACTGTTTCCTTCTTAAGACACATAAGCAGTGCTTTACTCTGCTAAAGAACACTCAAAGAACATTTTAACTGCTTAAAAATATTTGAAAGACACGGTCACATTAAAATCTAATCCACTGTTCAGACTCAAAAGTTCCAGTTATTAAACCTGCTCAGAACCCTCTAATACCCATGACTTGAAAATTGTAGAAAAATGCAAACAAATTGTTTTATTAAGAACAATGCAATCTCAGGGTTTACTTTGCAGATGAGAAGTTCATCATAATATTCACTTCTAAAAATAGCAACTACAATTTCTGAAAGTTTAAAATTTGCAGTAACTCATTATTTCATAAAGCAAATTTCTAAACAGAAGGTAGTTCCATTGATGCGGTCTCTTTTCAAAACCCTAGTTCGTGACCTACTGTGTAGGAGGCAGTGCCCATATACTCAAAGATGAATTATAACTTCCAATTAGTGCCCTTATAAAGCTCATTGACTTAGGAATTATGGAGAAGATAAATGGCTTTTTATTACCATCCCTTTTAAAATAATTCATATAGGAGTGAAACTGAAGCCATAAATTGTGGTGGGTTATGTAGGAATATTATTTACAAAGGAACAGAAAAAAAGAAGTTTTTTCTAACAAGCAGTCATGAGACTGTAAAGTTCATGTGGGTAAAATGCTTCATACTCAACTGAAAATGCTAAGCTGGCAGTAATTTGTCCTGATGGGATCATTATTGTTCCCAGTGAGAAAACATTTTTGTCTTAAAAAGTCATTAATGCATTCAAGATTCTGGCGAATACAACTAGCAGGAACATTGCACACAGAGCAGGAACTGCTTCCTATCTTTTACCATCACAAATGACCTTTATATTTGATCCTGTTATACTAGAAACCTGTTTCCCCTGGAAATTAACAAAAATACACATTTTCCATTATCTAAACTTCAGCACTGGAAAAAATGTTGAGATAAGCCTTTGGAAGCAAAGAAAGGGATCCATTCTACCTAATGGCAGGACTGTGTTTACCTATTAGATCTCTAGTGAGTGATCCTTCCCAATACCTGAGATGCAACCGAGAAAGATGCCCTTGAACATCCCCAGAGAAGAACCCTGCGCTTAAGTTGGATTCCACCCAAAAAGTTATTGTTTTTTGTTTTTTTTTTTTTTTAAACTTTTAAAAACTACTCTGGTAGAACAAATTAGAAATGTAAATTATAGCTATTTTAAGCTCTCTAGCAGCCCAAGGAGAATAATTTATTTGAAGTACATGTGTTTTTGCATATGTAAACATGCATGTGACAAGTACTGGGGTACATCAAGAGATTAATCTCTTATGATTTTATTATTTTATTATTAAAAACATATTATACAAGAAGGAAGACGCTGTACAGAATTCAAATTCAGGGATATATAACTTTAAATAACTTTAAATATAGTGCTTTTTCCCCTCCCCCTTCAATGCTTTTGAAGCATCTTTATTCCTGCCATATTCCAGGACATGATTATAAAATAGAAAATAGAGAATTGGAAAAAGAAAATAGAAGATAGAAGATAAATTGCTGTAACAAATACTCACTTAACATCTGGGTCCTGCCACATTTAGACAATCTTTAATACGTCTCTCTTGCGCACCCAAGGGACAAAACACTGTGACTTTTGCAAACCGCGCTCTGCACCTACAGCCAGACGCTTCCTGCCTTCGGTCCCACTTCTCCATAGCAACTAAATAGTTACTGTCCTCTCCTACGACTGAAAACCAGGCTCTCTGTTATTTTATCTTATTTCGTACTTATCTTTCAGTTTGCTGTGGGAGCGAGCGCCCAGCGCGGCAGCAGCTGCCCATCTCTATGCTGCCCCTTTGTGGGCCTACTTGGGAATGTGCGAAATGCAAAGAGGTGGTATAGCTCTCATTCCACTTTCGTGCACACACACATAAGTCCTTGCATTTAATAGCAGTTACACGCGTACCACAAAATGAAAAACAGGTTTTAGTCTTTCTCATGCTGTAATTCACTTATTTGCAGAAAAGTCTTTTATATATATGTATATATTCCTAACATAATCAGAAATTTCTGAAACCTCCTCTCCCTCCCTCTCCCTTGTGGCACTGTGCTGTTGTAACAACTGAATCTCAAAAGTAATGAATATGTTTTAAAGCAATTCTATTACTTATTTCCAAATACACAAGACAGATAATAAAAAATCACCAAGCACAACAGTAGTTGGATTTAGTGTAAATTTCATTTTCTTCCTGCCTTGCTGGCACTCATCTTTGTCACTTTGGATACTTTGTAATGTTCAGGACAGTTGAAATCTTTTTCTATTTCTGCTTTACATTGGGTTTACAATTCTTTTGATAGCAAACAGCTATTAAGTTAATAGATAGCAAATAGGAACAAGAAAGAAAGTACCTGAGAACATGAAAGTCCACATTCTTCAATCCTGGGAATAAGCTGGCAATTAGAATTCCAGAAAAAAACTATTAGAAGAGTCTGAACATGAATACTTGTCATCCTAAATTGACAAAAAAAAATGCAAAACCTCAGAAGAAACCTTCTACTCTGACAATTCTCTCCCACATGCCAAAACTTTAATATGAATTTTAGTCCCTCCCACAGCACCTCTGAGCTCCTCCCTCTGAAACTTTCCAAAGTCAGAAAATTGCTAGTTGTGGAAAATATAAAGCATGTTTGACCAGTTCTTAGGTTCCTCACTGAAAACTGGGAAGTCTGAATTTCCGATATCCACAGTAAAAAAAAAAAAAAAAAAACAACTCTGTGCCTTCTGGATTTCAGCATGTCAGATTTGGATAAACTTCAGTAAATGTCTTCTCTGAAAATTTAAGTATAAATATGAACTTTGTTTCTCACAGTGATATACCAGACATGTTCACTGGACTCCAAATACATTAATTCTTCTCTCTTCCTATTTTCTAGGGTTTCTAGTGCATTGCTTTCAAAAACATGAAAAAAAAAGGAGTTGTGTTGAGGTAAGTGTTGGATTACTATTATTTTTTCTCATTCATGAGAAGGGCAACTTCTTCTATACAGAGAATCTGAGCCTTGAATTTATTTAACTAATTATTTAATTGTAGCAGCAGAATCCTCATATTCTGCAGCCTGCCTATCTCCAGGCTTTGGATTTTCAACAGGTTCGGGAAGCGTTTGCCCTTCTGTGCTTTGCCAAAGGAGTGCAACGCCGCGGGCTCCGAAAGCAGCGCAAGTGACTCCCAACACCTCAACAGCCATGGACGTGACAAACACAACCCACCTGCAGGTGCCTCGTCACATGTACAGCCACCAGGAACAAGCACTTGACAGACCCTGAGTTGGAGCTCCCAGGCACAGGCGGGAGAGGGGGTCCCTCTCCACAGAAGGCTGGCTCCACAACAAGACAGATACGGGAACCCAGACCGCAGGGCTGCTGCAGAACCTTTCCCACCTGCTAACATAGAGGATACACGATTAACACCATCTGCTAGGATCTGGCTTCACGTATTTCTGACTCGAAGCATTTTCCTTTAAAATACGGTAAAAGATAATGTCTACTCTGCCAGCACAACTGCCTATACGCTACACGCTTCCATGTGAGTCCAGTTTGCCATTATTCCAATGAAGATATTTGGGGGACATTAATCACCCTACTCAACCAACCCTCACTGAATTAAAGGGTTTGATTAAAAATAACAACAGCAAAATTTTGACATTCATATATAGGAATACAGCAGATCATCAATCCACCCATTCTACACTCCTCTGTCCAACAGAGTGAGTGGCAGATGCACAGGAAAAATAAAAAAGAAGTGAATATACTGTGCTACTTCTACACATTATTGTAACATATGTTACCAAGTACCAATGATCTATAGCATATGAATTTCCTGATCTGAAAATTATGTGCACACTGCTGAGTTTTAATAGCTATTTCTGGACCTTCCATCCATGAATTTATACAATAGCTCTTTGCATCTATTTATCCTTTTGGATTTCAAAATATCTTGTGGCCATGAGTTACACAATTGAACTGTGTTAATTTATTTTCGCTTTTAGAACTGCTGCCAAATAGTTCAACTGGGTTCCCCCCTTGTTCTTGTTTTGGAGAAAAAGCAGTTCATTCTCATCTCACCTTCACACACACACCACCTCATCTTGCTGCTTCACTTTTACTGTACGTACCCTGTTTTACTGGCAATACACTGCTTCATTTTATTGTACTTTTTTTTTTTTTTTTTAGAATAGGAACTCCAGAACTGCACACAATATTCAGGAGTGAGCAGATCAAAGATCATTTATATAAAAACATAGCAGTTGAATTAATCAGAGGCAGGGTTGCCCTCTATCAAAAACCATTTCAGCTCTTCCTTAATGTTTCATATTTAGCAATATGTCTACTGCAAGTGAGCCAGTTCAGAACACACTAGAGGTAACAACTCATCAGTTTGCTCTGTTAGACTGTACAGAATTCTGTTTAAGAACTGTTGTAGAGATTTGTTTTAAACCTCTGCTTTAACCTAAGATATTCCTCCATCTTACCCTTCAGTAAATTGCCTGGAATGAACTCCAGTGCAAGCAAGCATTTCATTTTGCCATTATGTTCTTTGAGCACAAGGTTACCTTTCATATCTCTATTACCTATCAGCCCACAGACTGTTTAGGAAGATTCCTCCTCTTCTTTCAGTAAAAAAAAAAAAAAAAAAAGAAAAGAAAAGGTGTCAACCTTTCTTAAAAGTATTTTGGGGTTGAGAACTGACAAAAGATGTGTTGTTAATGGTGGAGGATTTCTCATATACATGCTATTCTGATCTTGCACAATGTTACTTGTGAATAAGCTATCTATCTTTGGAAAACCTCTATCCTTTTAGCTGTTCCTTTTAACTGCCTTTTGAAGACTTGTTCATTTTATATAATTCTTTTTAAATAATATGATGGGTTTATGAGGTTATTGAATTTGTGTCACTATCGAAGAGTGGCTCGTTGAGTATCTACTTGGAAACAAACCATTCTTCTCTTCCTATAGGGTCTCTTACTCCAAGCAACAGTCATTTATAGTGTTTGGAGATTTCATTTCTGCATTGAGTCCTGAAGTAACACTCATTCAGTTTCCATATGAATGACTCGTGTCCCTCAGTACCATCAAGTTTTCTTCTCTCTCACTCTCTCTGGCATTTAACACACCTCTGTCACCTTCTGAACAAAGTGATCAGTAAGTAATTTGCCCAAGTAGCAAATTCTTTGAATACAGAGAAAGTTTCTATATGAAACTCTACATACAGAGTTTCTTTCAGAAAATTTTTGAAGATTGATACTTATGTTCCTCAGGCACAACCTTATTGTTACTACTTTATTTGACAATAAGCTTTTAAAAATAATGATATTCTGTCTACACTAACAGAGCTTAATTTTTCATTCCTACATAATTTGTATTCTCAAGTTACAATGCTCTACTCACTCTTTTTATTCCATCAAATTACTGAAACCTAGTTAGGTTAACATTCTCATTAAAAACTGAGCATGAGCAATATAATTGACCAATGCTTTTCTTTTCTTTTCTTTTCTTTTCTTTTCTTTTCTTTTCTTTTCTTTTCTTTTCCTTTCTTTTCTTTTCTTTTCT
>JAWLRI010000001.1:14046333-14135456 GCA_034781795.1 Crypturellus tataupa
CTCTCCGCTCCTCTCCTCTCCTCTCCTGTCCTCTCCTGTCCTTTCCTTTCCTTTCCTGTCCGTTCCTTTCCGTTCCTTTCCTTTCCTTTCCTTTCCTTTCCTTTCCTTTCCTTTCCTTTCCTTATTTTCTTTACTTTTCCTTTCTTTACTTTTCCTTTTTTCTTCTCTTCCTTTTCTTTTTCTTTTTTTTCCCTCAGAATTCTGTCATTTATGTAAAAGCACTCATGCCTGTGAAGCTACTACAGCCACTAGTTTCTATGTTGCCCACTAAAATGCAACTTTGTTTCCCAATAATAATTCTTGATAATAATTTCTTGATAATAATTTTCTTTTATTTCTTGTTTCTTGCTATATTTTACTGATATTTTAGTCAATATTTGTCTTGTGTATGATGTGAAATCCCTAAACTGATGACAGCAAATTATGTACTATGTTGCATCTAGCAACTCTTCCCATCTCAAGAGTAAAGATTGTTCAAAAAAAAATTTCAGTAGGAAGTGCGTCCTTTTGCACTTTGCAGCAGAAATGCTCTGTGCAGTAGAAAAGCTTTAGTAGAGCACTAATCAAGGATGTAGGAATGCCAAAATCTAGACACTTCTCAGTCCAAGTAGGGCTTGAGTCCAGATTTTGCACTGATAGTCTGGCTGATGTGTTTCTTTAATAAAATGCAGCTTCATGAATCCTGCGTGCTTGGCTATACACTGGCCCCATTTCAAGGGAGACAGGTAAAATAATACCATCTTTGTTCAGCTGTGTAGGACCATTACCTAGAAGTAAAAGCTAGATTAGGTCTAGTTTAGATCACCAGATGAGGCTTCTGCAACTTGCTGCATAGGAATTTAGACACAGAACTCCTCATAAAATTCTACCTAGGCTAAATTTATCCTGCTTTTGTTGACATGAATATGTCAGAGCCTAGGCTGGAACGCATGTCCTTGTCACATCCACGCTGGAGAAGTCCCAGCCTCCTTTGGAGCACAATAGCTACATTCACACTACATTTTGCAAGAGTATCCTGTGGTACAGCGCTGCATACTTTCATGTCTCCCCAGTACGGGTGCACAGATACTATTATTATTCCAGCTGTCTTAAGATGAAGGGCCACAGCCCACATAATCTCCTGGCTTCTCTTTGAACTCGCTGTGCAGCAATACTGCCTGCGCCAGGCAGCAGACATCTTGCCTCAGGGCCGCTCACATCAACCACAAGACAGCTGAGTGTTTATAACTCAACAGCTTCTTGGCATGTTGGGCAAGATCTGGAGTAGAGCCATGTGGGGTGCCACTGTCATCACAAGAAAATGTTCACAGTGGTTCAGAACTTCTTGGAGCTGCCACTTTTCAGAAGTTTGCCCACATCTGTTCTCCAAGGTGGGCCCACACTGGTAGGGCAGGCATTAAATGGAAGGTACCAGTAGGGCAGCAAAGTCCCACAGAGCCAGTAGGTTGATGGAGCTGGAGCTGCCAAAGTGCTCCTGTATCCAACATGTTATTACTTATTGTCTAAAGAAAGTGCATGTGAGAAAACAGGGGCTCCCTATTTTGTCTGTGTGTCTAAAGAGAGACCACCATTCTCTTCGTTCACCCCAATCCCTTTCCTGTAGAGAATCAGGTAGTCAGCAGCTGTGGCCTACCTGACAGTAGGTAGCAAGATCAGGTGTCTACAACCTGTAAAATCACTCAGAAGACAGCCAGAACTGCAGCACTGAGATGGAAAATTAGGGGAAAGAAAAGAGGAAATATGTCATTTCTAAGTAGTACAAAAGAGTAAATGAAATGTCAATGGGATCCAAGAAGAGAGGGTACTTGGCACTGCTATTTCACCTGTTTTGTGGTATGCTAAAAGCAGGTATTATAAATTTATAAGATTGCATTTTTTTGCAGTTATCTTGCATTTGCTCCCCTTGGAAAATGAAACATTTAAAACATTGCCTTAAGCAGAGACACGTAAGGTACACTAGTCATCTAGGGATTAAGTTCCATGTATGCAACAACTATCAAAAGAATGAATATTGTGTACAGTGTGTGTAGCCAGCAATGGTCTAGTTTAAGAGGTGACTTACTTCCAAGAAAACTAGCTAACCTATCGTGTCCAACAATATCACATTCCTGTCAAAGCAAGCATCTCTCATGACTCATCTAGAATTCCTCCTTCTTTCTGCTTCTTCCTCACCCGCCCATTCGCACAGCCAGGGGAAAGGTAAAAAAGGGTGAATCGATGCTGAAAGATTGTCCCTACCCTCAGCCTTCCCCCTCCAATGCAAATACCTACATTAACACACAGTGTGGCATGCGCTGACCTGAAGTCCTATTACAGCATGATTCCCAGATCGACAGAATGGTTGGGTTGGGAGGAACCTCTGGTGATCACCTAGTCCAAAGTCTCGTCCAAGACCCTGTGGACTGTTACCAGGGCAGTTAGGAACTGGGGTCTGGTCTGAGCCAATCCTGAAGTCTAAATGGCAGGTCACTCTGGAGGCTGTTCTTCTTCACTTCCCACAGTTAACCAGAGATGCAAAGCTAGAAGAGGTTCCTTATTTTATTCATTAGCTGCCTCAGACGCTTCTTGGCAAGCTTGATGTGCCCTGTTATCATCCTCAAAAGCAGATGGAGTTGTGACATAATGATGTACAACATACAGTAGATCACCTTAATGCTAAGATTAAAGATTATGGTAATTTCATTATTAAATGATTATATTCATTAATACAGTATACTTTTTTACTTACTTTCTAACTTAGGATCATTATCAAAGATTACAGTCATTGCTTGCCTAGAATTTTTTCTTGGGTCCCATTACTTTAGTTTTAGCTTTTTCAGTTCAGGTTGCTCCTACTTCTTTTAAGATACTTGTTTTAATATCAGAACTGTATTTACTGTATGCTTCTCCTTTATATTTTTCTGAATCTTCTTCCTTTGAGGAAAGTATAAATGTAGCATGATCTATCATAGAATGCCTAAGGTTGGAAGGGACCTCTAGAGGTCATCTAGTCTATATTTTGAATTAGTATGTATTTGGTTATCAATATGAAGTCTTTGACTTACCAAGGAATCATCAGTTGCAAAAAAAAAAAAAATTACAAAATAACTGTTTCCATTCTCTTCTGTCTAACTGTTCACAGAAACAGCTTCAGGTGTATGTTACATACAACAACCTGAACAACACTTGCCAGTGAAGGGCCAATATACTGTTCTTCCTTCACCCGCTCCCAGCAGTACCAGTCTGACACCTTAGTAAAATGGCTGAACTCTTTAAGCCAGTAAAGAACTCACTCAACAAAAAAAGGGCAATTTCTTGCATTCTGACCTTCCCAAACAAACACACTAAGTTGGCTACAAATTATTGCCTCACAGAACTATCTGGCCTCTGGGCCAGTCAGCAATGATCAGTTTCTGCAGAGACACTGGTTCTAAACACTAAAGGGTTCTGTTTAAAACATGACAAACTATTGATGACCAATGATCTTCAACATCTATTTATTATTATTTACATCAATTAAAAAAAAACAGAAAACCATGAAATCTCAGATTTTCTTCATCCCCAAAGTGCTCTGAATGATTTCAGATATATGGATAGAAGACACTGCCATCAAAGACCATCTTGTTGTCCATCTTTTCATAACTAGAGCTGACATTTATAGGTAAATATGAATGTTCTGGCAAAACAGCTGTGCAAAAGGAGCTGTGATGTTTACATCTTTTCTTCCACTTTAAAGTGTTTCCACATAAAAAGCATGGCATTTTCTGCTTATGAATCGGAATACCTCCTGAGAGGAAAAAAAAAAGTCATTAACCCTCATTTCAGTTAATTCTATAGCTTAAAAATGCTTACTGTGAAGATGAATATACTTGAATATACTTCAATAAATATACTTGGGGGACAGTTGCCTATACATAGCAAACGCTCTTACACTTTTAATGGATCTAGCTATGTAAACTGCAATTTAGGTATTCATTCTTCAGAAACAAATCAGGAGCCTCTATTTTGATACCCGGCATAGTATCTAAGCATATGGAGAGAATGCAGAGGATAAGAGGAGGATCCAGAATTGCAAGCATCCTGCAAGCACTGCCTAGTGTCAGCCAATTGGGGATTGGTAAGAAGAGCATGTGTTTAAACTCATGGCTGTCTGTAGAGTCCATGACTCAGAGATCTGCCTTTGTTCAGCTGGTATGCAGATCTCACTGTTGTTCTCTCAAAAAGCACTTAAAGCACTTAGATCAAGCATTAGTAAGTAAAAAAGAACTATACATGCAGTGAACCTTTACAATGAAGGTTGAGTTACAAACGCCTATAACTTTTTATAACACACAGAATCTCAATGAATAGATATTCAATAAACATAGAAACAAACTCTATACCCACCACCATGTACCATAAATGTTATGTCCCTGATTTCCAGCACTCATTTGGATCTACTCCTGCTCAACAGTAGTGTCTATATTTATTTTTTTTCTCTGTATGCCTCAGTGAACACCAATAATATACATTTGCACAATCTAGTCTAAAGTCTAATAATGACAGTCTCAATGATTACATAAAAAGCTTCAGCTACAATATTTAGATATCAACTGTTAGAAATTTAATTGGCTTATTATTATTAGCTATTTAGATAGCAACAAAATATCTTGTTTGTTCCTAGTCTTGGCAAACAATATCTTAAAAGACACATTTTTATGCTATACTTGGCAATGTACTTAGTAAGAAGAATCCTCTTGTTAATTAATAAAGAAAAATGATAAGGATACAAATTTAATATAATGTTTGTGCAATAACATTTTAACATGTCTTAAAAATAATAGGAAATTCTCTTTACTCTTTTGGTTTCTCTTATATCAAATCTGAGACACCTATGAGAGGCGTTTACAGGCGTATTCCTACCCGCGGAACAGTTACAGAGAGTAGTAAACATTTCCCTCCATCTTCCCCAGTCAGAGACTTCCCAACTGCACAGAAATAAAAATGTACTGGGGTTGAGAGCTTAGTTCAGGTGCAGTCTGGCTTAATCTTTGCCACCTCTGCTGTCTGAGTTGCAGTTCTGTGCTGAAAGATGATGGTGGTTTTTAATACAGGCATCATTCTGCAGAAACCAGACTGTAGTCAGAAACAGCTACCCATCACTTTCAGTGACTACAATTTAATCAATAATCCTTGGAATACATATATTTTCATAACATCAAATCTTTTGATCCATCCACATATAGTAACACAGGAGATGAAATAGCTATTTTGATTGACATTTATTTTCCTATAACACAATCATAAATCCTTAAGAATTATTTGGGAATTAATGTTGTCAGATAATGAAAAATTCTACTGTATAGACCACAGGAATTCAGAAGGGAAGTAAACCAAATAAAATGCAAATGAAAAGTGGATCAAAAGAACAGTGGATGTACAAGTGTACAAAAAAAAGAGACAAATCAATGATATACTTATATTGTGCTACTAGCATCTGACACCTAAAACTTCTGCTCATAATCCTTACAGTCCAGTATCTGCTAAAAAAAAATACTACCTGGTATATTAGAAGATCGATGTAAACTCCCGCTGTAGGAGTGTGTGCTTGGAAAGGAAAGACCTGCTTGATGTATTTTCCAGATTTTTGCATCTTTTTCCCCTTTCCCACTTATAGGTGGCAGAAGTCTTTGATCTGGAATACTTTGCACAGATTGTGCAGGAGAGCTTGGGAAATCAGTGCGCCCAACAGATTTTGTCCTTACATCTTTTACATTATTTTTTTTCCCTAGCTGCCTCTTGAGAAGCGCTGGTGCCTTACAAAGAACATTCTTTTCCTTTCCAATTGTGAAATGTTGTTTGTCATAATCTAGAGGTACCATTGACTCTTCTCGCTTTTGGTAGTTGGTTGAAGAATTCTTAGTCCTCTCCTGAGTTATCCTTGATGCTATAAAGTTGACATTCACAAAGGGAGTAGCTTTCTGGGTTGTTTTTTTAATACCAACACCTTCTATTAAAAGATCTGTAACAGTAAATGGAGGCAAATCCAAAGGAGCCTCAAGAGAAACAGAAAAATATATCACTAACAGTTTGAAAATATAATAATGACCCTACAGTACTAATTCTAAATGTATAACATAGAATATGGCAAAACCTACAAAATTAAGGTCCTAAAGTAAACAATAAACACAAGTTAATAGGCAAAAAAAGCAGTGAAGTATCATTGTGGTCAACTACTGGTAAATATTCCATCCAACCCCTCTGGGCATATTTGCGCCTCTGCTGCATTTTTCTTAAAGGTAAGTTTGCAGCAAGTAATTATCATTTTTACTATCAGTCTTACAGTGTCCAGCACAATGTTAATGTTTTATCTGACTTTCCAAGAACATCCTTGAAATGAATGAAAAAAATAAAAGCAACTCATATCTACAACAAGCCAAAAAAATACAGGGAAAAAATGTAAGGTAAGGAAATTTTTAAAAAAACAAAAAGGCAAATTGTATTTTGCTCATTTGATATAGGATGATATATTGAATATTTATAGGACATAGTTGGTACAGTGATTCCATCCATTTATTGCAGCCTTCACTGGAGGGAGTAACCAATATAGACCAAAACTTCAGTCCTAAGTTCACACACGGCTGAATGCTTTAGAGACAAGAGTCCTGTGAAACCATTAAACCCCCCACGACTTATACAAATATAGCAAGCATTTATGCTTTCTGATTTCCTCCAAATAAAGATAGAATATTCCTGAACTCTACTGATTCCTGATCTATATATAGTATATTTAGCTTTGCAAACTGAATACAGCTAAATTCTACATATAAGTAAATTTTATGAATGCAAAACAACTTCCAGAATAAATTCTCCTTGAAAGTGAATGTAATGCTATATGCTCCATACCTCTTTCCAGAGAAGTTCAAATTTTCCTGTATCTTTATGTTTGCCCATTTTCTTACTACTGAGAACAACCTTGATTGTATCTTCTTGTACCTGGGTACATAGTTCTTCTGTGACTGGGGTTGAAGGAAACATAGTTGGGCTAGTGTTGATTTCAATCAGCCATGGTTTAAAGTCCTGCCCAAGAATAAAATCTGCCCCATATAATTCAAAACTGTTCTTCCTGGGTTCAACACTCTCTTGAGCCATCTTCATTGTGTAAATGATGGCTTTTTTCATTGATGGACATATAAGGTTTTGCCATACGGTGCCATGACCTCTCTTTTCTAAATACTCCTGAAATTTAGTGCTGGACCACATATTGTGACATGGCAACAGAATGTGCCTGTTTGAGGCATTTTGATAATGTTTCTGGATAGAGTTATTGCAGAGATGAATTGAGCTGTAAAGAAAGCAGATACAAAGTGGTTGCCCAGTTGCAAACAGTGCAAAACTTGAAAAAGCAAATTAAGGAGAAATGATCACACTGGAAGCAAAATTGTCTTTGAGCTAAAAGCCGCAGAATTTGGATAGTGAAGTTATTTTCAGGTTCTTTCATTTCTCCACATTTGAAATAAAGGATACCTTATTTAAACTGTCAGAGTGAAGAGAAGTGGATTTACTTCCTGAGTCATGAATAAAGAACTGGGCTACAGAAAATTTACACAGTCTGACTCTGCTTCTATCCTCACCACAGTGTTCTCAAGATACCCACTAAAGGTTGTAAAACATTCCTGTGTGCTGAGCAATGCCAGGTAATCAGTAGAAAACACTAATTGTGGACACACATTAGTGATTCACCTCAGTAGGGCCCACACAGGAGACAGAGTGCTAGCAAAATACTTATTTATGGAATAACACAAAATTTCAAATAGAAATCACACGAGGTTTCCCCAAACTGTAGCAGAATCCACCCCATCCTTAATATCTGATTTTAAAAATGTCACATATTCAAGAGTGAATCAGAGGACATTATATATATGTGTGTGTGTGTGTGTATATATATATATATGTATATATATATATATGATTCGCAGCATTTTAAAATGCTAGCAAACTTCCTGTGTTATTCCAAAGAGAATACAGATTCTTAACGTGTTATAAAGCACAACCTCAACCTCAGACTGAGCTATCAATACATAGCATATCATCAGAGCTTGTGTTGAAATGCAAATATATCATAAGTATATAGGTAAAATATATAATAGGTAGGATAGGTATTTAGGTAAATACAGGTAAAATATAATAGAAACTAACTATTTAATAGGTAAAATGACCTATTTATAATAGGTATAATGACTATAATGCTATATCTGAACTACTACAGATGTTTCAGTCTAATCTTGTTCATTTACTTTTATGCACATAAATTTTGCTTATCTTCTCTTAGTTACCTGTCCAGATCATCTAAGGAGAAGTGCTGTGTAGAAAACCTTAGGTAGCTCTCTTTATAAAACCATATGGTTAGAGGATTCCAGTCGGTAACAAGAAACCATTGTCTGATGTCAAATTTAGTATTATAAATCAGCAATGGTGTCTCAATGTATTTCTGAGCAACCCATTCATTTTCCTTTACGGAAGTTCTCCCTGTCACCTCTACAAGCCTCAGGATATCATCCAGTCTGTCTTTGCACACAATATCTGAAAGAGAAAAAAAAAGGAATGTAAGCTCATAGCACTAGAGTCCTGACAGCTGCTGAGTGAAAGAAGGGTAAAATTTTAACATTACATAGATATTTTTCCATTATTTTTACTCACATCTATTGTACTGTACAATTATATTTGTGCAGCAAAAGACTATTAGGAATTATCAAAAATAAAAAAGGAAAAAAAAAAGACTTGCATTATACAGAAGTACTTAGAAAAAAGGATGAGAACTGGACATAACAAACCTCTCTGCTTAGTTGAAATAGGTGAAATAATAAATACAAAATGAAATCAAAATTTTTATTTGAAGTCAGACTTTTGACTCTGATCCTTAAACACTCAAGTATTTTCTGGCTCTCAAGCATACAATTGGTTCCATGCTAATGCACTGAAGTAAATGAGAACTCACATGTTTTCAGTTTAATATACACACAGTATTTTGCTGGAAAAAAAAAGTGTTCCCCCAGTATGGGAAGCTCCTTTATCCTCTATGTTTACCAGCACATTCAGCCAAAGAAAGCCAGATTTTCATAATGTCAAGTCTATTTGAATTCCCATCTCAAGAGTAAGAGAATTAGCTTCTGCTCAGAACTAAAGAAAATAAATTCTCATTATCCCTGAATGTCCATGTAAAATTTTTACTTTAAATGTGAAATAAAATATAATGACAATTTATTAAGACAATTTATTTAATTTATTAATGAAAATTTATTAAGAATTTACCAGGCAATCTCCTCCAGACTTTTCAAGAAGTTGTTTCTATAACCAGCTAATGAACTTCTCCAGTGAAAAATAAAGTTATTACCTCTGCCTCGAGATTTTGCTCCTGGTTTAATTATCCATATGTTTCGATTACCATCTATGGCTTGCTGCGGATTTGCTGACACGATTTTGGATAGAATAGCTTGGCACTGGCTAACATAACTATCTGCATTGCAAATGACAGCACCCTCACTGCAAACACAACAGTGTAAGATATTAGTTTACACATCACAATGCTAAAAATAGCAATTTATAAGGACTTGGTCATATTTTATAGTTTCCTAACATCGCAGAATGATACTTTTTTATTGTGAATAAATAAAACCACATAAAATAAAACAAGCATGGAAGAGCAATCACTTTTTTCCTACATTTATGCCTTCCTCATTCCAAAAGGACTAAAAGAGTAATCATGTGAAAGCTGGGAGTGCAGTGAGGGAAGTTTAATTCTAAGCAGCAAACTCTCACTCCCACATTTCAAAAAGTATTATGGCCCCATGAGAAACATACTGCTTTTCTTACTACATGGTCTCTTCCTCAAACACAAACATAAGATTAATTTCAAAGGCACTTTCAAAGTGTTTAGGAATTGGAATATATATTTTTAGGGCTATCATGAAATCAAGGGTTAATAAATGTAACAGCGCTAGTCTTCTCTCCAAATAATGAAGCTCCTGACTACAAAGAACTGCCCTGTGAAAATCTGCAAGTAGGAACAGAGTCAGGATAGCTATAGGATCATTCCTTACGTCAGACTTAGCAAACCAGAAACTAATATTAATACTCAGGGAAAAAACAAGGAAGCCTACTAGGCATTGGAAGCACCACTCCTTGTGCCTTGTGCAGGCCCAGGTAAATGGTCAAATGCGTATTCAAATGGATTTATTTTGTCTGCAGTGGAGTAAACACATTCAAGATTGCCCTAGGGCTGTGGTCCAAACGCACAGCTATTATATACTGTGAGTATATTGATGAGTAAGGTCTATGGTTTTTCAACATTTTGGGCTTCTTTCCAAGCCTTCCCAAAGAACTTAAGCGATAAATGTTTGTACAAACCAACATTTCCGGGGATAGGGCAGGGAAAGGTAAATCAAAAAAAAAAAAAAAATCCAGCAGCCATAGATAAAACATTGGTATCACAACTGAAAGAATTCCATACTACTAAAATAAACTGTATAGTTTATCCTTTCTACTTTGCATTATGTTTACGCTTCCTAGTTTCATAAAAGGAAATACGGTCTATTTAATGAAGATGATTTTAAGCTTACACTGTTGGCAAGTTTCTTTGAGATGAAGCTCTGAATGGTCAAAATAATTTCTTTTTAGTTAAAATAAACGTTAGAGTTGCTTTTCTGACCAGCTAGTTTCAACATTTAGGATCAGACTGTGATACATTACAGAGTACCTTACAGTAGCATTGATCTATTTTGCACGTAAAGTCCTATTCATTATTCTAATCGAACTTTTGGCTAGGTCTTGAATTTCAAGTACTTAATTGCAGCAGAAAACTTACTGAACAAGAGAATAGTAATGATTGAGTAGTTCATTCCAGTTGTCTTCACTGAGTATGGAAGAACAGTCAGTTCTGTCAATGTCTTTATGTTGCCTCTGCTCAAGGTAGGTCTCGCACACAAGGCAAGCCATGTCTACCAGTTTTCCAGGAAGCTGTTTGACTTTCATTTCATTATAACACTCAGAACCTTGAAAAAAAACACACACGTGGCCCCAAAAAGCAGGGGTGTTAATGGGATCTCCTGACATTTTGTATAAGCATAGATATAAACACAAAAGAAAATCTTCCAGAGCTTAATAACTTGCAAACTGTAATACCTTACATCTGAGAGATTTCTTCACATTAAAGAGAGAATTGGATTTTGATTGAGGAATATTTTATTTGCTTAGTTTTTGCTTAGTATCTTTTTTAAAGAGAAATCAAGTTAAAAATACCTATATTGGTATTTGTAACATCATATAGTGAAAGTCACATGAAGACTTCCATATATAAAATAGAACCAACACTAAATTTGAAAGAAACTTGCAATTCATACTCCTGTCCTTCAGCCAGGAAATGACACCTGGCAAATGGCAGTATTTCATCATTCTTTAAGCACTGGGTGTCTTGAGGCATGTAATGGGATTTATTAACACCATGAAAGTACATTTAGCAAATGTAGAAGAATCTGCTCAGCACCTCCTATCTCAGTGAAGCATGATTAGATGTGCAATACATTCTCTGCGCAAATCTCTAGCTCCTCTGGTGTAAAACAATATTCACATCTAGCGTGTCTTTCCCAACCATCCACTGAAAGACAGGATTCCAGTGGCTGGCACTATAAAAACACAGACACAAATTTGCCCAGTGCCCAGGCAATCCAATGGTCAGGAGTTCGGTATACGCCTAACTGTAGCAGGACTGGTTTTTTGACCTCTCTTCTGCATGGTTTTCTTCTGACCAATATGTCTTTAGAATTCCATACCTAAGTAGCCTGCCCCTACTATGACCAACATCCCTCTCTCTTGAGTGCATTTTTGTTTATTTCTGCATTTCCCCATAGTCTGCCTCTTTGTAATTAACCTGTCACCAAGGAGTAACTCATACCAGCATCCACTCAGTCTATCATGACTATCCTCTAAGCTCCCCATTTCCACAGAAGATTTGAAAATTCCTTGAATGGTATGGTTATATCCTGGTTATAACCAGAAAAAAATCACTTCAAAATATGCAGATATTTATAATAAGCTCATTTGTTTTGGAGGAAGTATCAGGACATACACTAACATCACAGGCAGCTGATCAAGCTCACAAATACCAAGCTCCTGAGCTTATCCAGCTCTGAAAAACCCAACCATCATCCTTCATCTAACTTACCTGGAGTTGGCAGCAAGAGTTTCTACTGCTTTCAAGGGAAACAGGTGTAAACCCAATGAGTTTTTAAAGATTTCTTTGCTCAGTTAGAAGCCATTTTTATATATACGATTTCAAGAAGATTACAGACATACAAAAGAGAGGACATAGAACATTATTAGCTGGTAAGGGCTGTGAAAATTCAACCATATTATGTGACATAGCATCACATGCTATTCCAGTATGTGATAATAATAGATAAAAGGTGGTTGTTCCTTTAACATCTTCCTTTTCCCCCATTAATAAATCACACTGTGGATTGCAGCAAAATGGAACAGAAGCACTAGACAAAGTAAATACAGTCAACTTGTATCTTTTAAAAGTGTGATTTGAGTTACACTAAGAATCTGGGGCTCTCAGTAGGTTTTTCTTATAGTTTTTTATTTATAATAAAACTGATGGAGAGTGAGAGATAATAAAAGTAATAGAGAAATTGTGATCCCTCTGCTACAACTACAAGTGAAAACAATAAATTTAAAATTCCACCGATCTTGGTTACATCAATTAAAAAATATTGTCCCTTAAAAATGGATACTCCACAAACTACTCCTTGAGTGTTTTTAAACATCAAACAACAATATAATGATGTGCAAGAAATACCTTTATGTGGGTGTACATCTGCGGTGCTGCTTCTTTCTTCAGCCTTCTGTGCTACTCCACTGCCAGCCTTGAGATTGACAACCCACTTCAGTATACCTGAGGCTGCTGTGTTCCGGAAGTCCTCTAAAATAAACCACATTCTTATAAGCTTTATTTCACTAGTACTAATAAATCCATTAATAATCCTAAAGGAAGTTAACTGCATATTTGCCCTCTAGAAATGAAGCACTGATAAATCTCATAAGCTCTTGACTAACCCTCAACCAATATAAAAAAATAGGGGGTGGGGATGGAGGGGCCAGGGGACTGTTCAGTTAAACTCTGTCTAGCCTCTTTAATCTGAACCATTTATCTGAACTATATCAGCCTGTAAAATTAAAAGCATGCGAAGTTCCTTTGCCCTATACTACTTACCATTCATTCACTTAAAATACAATCAAAAAGATAATGTTATTCATATGTCATTTAAAACCCTTAATATTCACAGAAACATGCTATATATGTAGGTTTATGTGCTTGGGAGACAGTAAATCTGAGGCCATACTTTCAGGATTGTTGCATAATTTCTCTGTTTTTATGCTTGACAATAACCTCCTAACTAAAGACCTGTGGAAATGCAGTGAAACAAGCTATTATTCTGTGCGGCAATAAAAAAGGAGACATTTTTTGTATGAAGATTATAGGCTGTATATACCTCTAAGTCCATCCTACATTCATGACAATTTTCCATTTCATCACCAGGGAAAATCTAGTGCCAGTACATTTCCCTTGTATAACTAGAGCAATATCAGCACTGGTGTCTCTGGCCAAAGCTTTAAAAAGTACCAGGTGCCTTACGGATCCAGATGGCTGCTTGATGGAGCACATGAGGTCAGGCAGGCCTAAGGCAAGAGTATGTATTTTATAAGACTGTCAGTGCAAGCACCAGGATCTACCGTGGCACAAAACAGCAATAAGAAAAGACTGCTTTAATATAGATCCTTAATTATTAAACTAAAATACCTTTTATTCCCCTTCTCCTCCCAGTTTACTGGGTTTGAAATACCTGTCCACACTACAAACATTTTTCACTGGCAAGGAGTCTTTCTTATCTTGAAAATTTAAAAAGAAAGGCCCTGTCTTTAAAGCATATGGCTACCTTCAGTTTGAGAGCAATTAGCAGCATAACAATTTTAGAAAAGTCAGAAAATGGAAGTTTCCACTTTTCAAGAAAAAGATGATGTAGGATTATGATGCACTGGCTGATCTACCTGATCTACCTACCCTGTAAAAAGTACACCAGGCATAGAATTTGTGCACTAAAAGCCCACTCTCAGAAGATAGAAAATGTCATTCTCTTATCTCAGGCTGGAGGAAGAAAGGAACTTCTCTTTAAAGCTAATCTTCTGCCCCCTACTCTTGTCATAGGCAATGAGAAGATGAACAGTGAGGTGGTTTGAGAGCTGGCTGAAGGGCAGAGCTCAGAGGGCTGTGCTCAGTGGTGCAGTGTGGTTGGAGGCCAGCAGAATCCCCAGTGTGTCTGCAGTGGGTACAGCCTTGTTCAACTGGAGCTCACCCTCAGCATGTTGGCTGATGATACAAAGCTTGGAGAAGTTGCTGATACCCTAGATACTGTGCTGCCATTCAGAGGGATCTGGACAGGCTGCAGAGATTGGCAGGGAGGAACTTCATGAAACTCAACCACTACAGGCTAGGGACTGACCCACAGGAAAGCAGCTTTGCAGAGAAGGACCTAGGAGTCCTGGTGGACAAGCTGACCATGAGCCACCAAAGGGCCCTGGTGGCTAAGAAGGTCAATGGGATGTTGGGTTGCATGAGGAAAAGCATTGCCAGAAGAGAGGGAGGTAATCCTCCCTCCCAGGGAGGTCCCCCCTTCCCCTTGCTCAGCTTTGGAGCGTCTGATGTTGGGAGGTGCTGAGTGTTCTGGAGCTAGTTTAACACAATATTGCAGCATTTGGTTGAGCACAGAAATGATGAGAAGTGACTTACCTATAAAATCTTGCTTTTCATCTTCCATGCAAATACCATAACAACGGGGAAAGAAGGTATGAGGGTTTGCTTGAGCATACCATGGTAAATTTCTCAAATTTAAACAGAGTCCAATCTTAAAAAAAATAGCAATATTATATACACAAACATGTTATATCTACACACATATATTCAGTTACACACATGTGCTCTGACTTCACCATAATACCATAGTCCTCCTGAATGAAAAAGAATATAAAAATTGTTTGACACTCACCAAAACTGAAGTGGGCATTTTTATAAAGCATACCTTTCCACTAGAAGGATTGTTCTTGGTGCTCTGATTATAATCATATAATCAATTAGCCATATAATCAATTGTAATAAGACAGATTAGCCATTTCAAACTGCTAGCTGCTGCAAAGGAAATAGGTAGTCCTCCTACCCCTCTTCCCTTTAATCTCAGTCTTGCTGCTCTCTTCCACTCATCCTCATTTCTCTGCTGCTGTTACATAAATAGATATTGAGGTATTAAAATCGCAAATTTGTTAATCACCTAAATGATTGTCTATTTTCCGAGGCAAACAGTAGAGCCAACTTTGCATTCTGAAGCTAAATCCAAATTATCTACCTGAAACCCCACCAAAGCTTTAACATATTTTGCTATTTTGCTTTGTGTAAAATTTACAGACAAATTCAAGCACAAAATGATGACACATGTATTTGAAAAAAAAAAAAAAAAAAAGACTGCCTTTGACAAATGATTACTTCTTTAAATAAGAATAACTAATTTTCAGTCTCTCTCTTCTTTCCAAAGATTCAAAGAACAGGTCAGGAGCTTAGCAGAATGTACAGTTTCACACGGACCTTATTTATAATCTTATCTGCATGGGCTCCATACCAATAAAAATATCTGATCACAGACTAGGGTTTTGCATACTGCTGAATAAATTCGTATTTCTTTTGTAAGGAATTGCAGAAGTCTTCACAATAGTCACTAATTATAAAGAATAATAAAATCAACCTTATTGATGGCAAGTTTGAGTATGATCCCATATTCATGGAAACCCTTACCTCACTTACTGGTGACTGAGTTTGCAAAGAAACTGGGTCCTTGCATATGCCTCTATGAAACCCAGAAGCACAGGTATTGTCATCTGCAGCCTGGGGACCATACAACTTCAGCAAGAAACTTACTTTAGTTGTAAAGGAGCTGGTTTTTGCAAAATGATTCAGCATTTGATCACAATGCAAGTCATGGCAATTAATAGTATCCTTTCTTACGGTCCAGAACAAAGAAGCTTCTTCATTTTTCACCATCCTAGACTGGTATAAAATGAGAATTTGTATTATGTTCATATAGATTTAAGCCCATGGAATTTGGTAAAACTGCATCAATATTAGCCTCCAAAGAGCTATATACACTATTTTTTACAAAGTCACAGAACTTTACATTACTACAATTGCTTACTCAGGAGAATATATATTTCAAAGGACCTTTTGATGGTCTTTGTAATGTACCTTAAGAGCTCATGTCTATGGATGACTCACTCCAGACTGCAGAGCAACCAGTGCTGACAGCAGATTTGCTCAGTTTCCCAGATGCAGTATGTTCAGAGATTACTCATGTATCAATACACACTTGTAGGGACAGTCCAAACTTAGTCTACCTACAGATCCCACCTATCTGAGCCATACAACATTAGAGTGCTCTCTAAAAGATGAACCCAAGGCCAACTCAGCAAGTCATCATCATTCTCATAATCTCAAAAGGCAGACACTGAAAGTGACAATCAACTGGGCTAAGTGCAAGCCAGACACACAGTCTGAAGGACTCAGACCGTCTCTTCTCCCTATTTCTCATGTTTGAAGCTCATCTAAAACCCTTACGTCAGCAAGCAATCATAAAGCAAGCCCAGGGACATTTTTGAAATACAATATAGCCTACTATATTGTCTATATATTGTTGGTGTTGCCAAAGAAACCCTTTTGCTTCTGCCTAAACTCAAGGCACAAGAAGTTTTCACTTCTGGTAGATATGCAAAGAGCTTGTGTCTTCTATCTCTGACTGTCAAATATTAACTCTGTACTTATCAGTTAAATTCCATCTGATATGTACTATAGACTTCATCACAGGCTCCATGCCCTTGTTGATACAATTTTTATATGCAATAGCTGGACTGCAAAACTGCATGTTATAGGGAGAAAATTCTTTAAAGAATAAATACAAAGTTACTGGCTTCTCTTTCTGCTAGCCTCAAGGCAAATAGTTGTGTCATGCTCTGTGCCACATTTCTGATTTCCAGCAAAATTTGGCCCAGTGTGACTTCAAAGTAGGAAAAAAAAATTACAACAAGGAGAAAACTAAATAAACAGTTGTCATGACAAATTTTACAAGTAATTTTAAGATATGCTTCAAAACAGAAAGCAAATAGACAGGTATATTACCTTACCATTAAATCATGAATGTCATCTGAACTGTTGATGCAAGTTGTTTCTTCCCGCAAGGTATTTTTCTTTCCTTAGGAAAAAAGTTCACAGGATTAAGAAACAGACAAGAGACTGACAGTTCCAGAAGCATTTTACAATGGCAGCTATGTGCCCCAAGGCCAGTACAAAATATCTCAGAGCACAGAAAAAAATGAGTTTTGCTGCCCCAGACATGAAGAACTGGGATATGTTTGTCATGTCAGGAGATAAAAATGGCAAAACAAGAAAGCTACGGTTAATCATTTCATGTTCATCACTGCTATCAGAGCTACCAATACTAAAGGAGAACATTTGCCATACAAACCTATTTTCTCACGTTGTTGAGATACCTTATCATTCTTCCAAGCATTTTCATGACAACTATAAGACTGGTCAGCTGTACCATCTTGCAAGCTACTTTTAAGGGGAAGCCTTTTCTCTACCCAACCTTTTTTTCTTAAAATGGCACGAACCACTGGGTACGATCCACAGATAGTAAAGATTTTCTTTTCCTAAAAATGTCAAAAAAGCGATAGACATAAATGTTTTTAAAAATATGATTTTATTTATGTATGGAAACATATAGGTCAGAGTTAAGTTGAAATCAGAATTAACTTCAGAATCAACAGACACTGAAACTGCAAGCATACTTTGTAAATGAGGGAGAAAAGATTTAAGATTTATTTGTGATATATCAGTAAACCTATAGCTGAACAGACACACACAAAAAATGCTCTATTCTGATGGCTGTCCTCCTGGTTATGCTCTGATAATCAACATCAATTTCTTCCCCCAAAAGCTGCTGGGTAGTCCAAAGGAATGCAAAATAGTCTGTTACCCCCATTCAAAGCTGAGATTTATATACACACAGCTGGATGTAAATGTATTAATAATGCCAGTCACTATCTTTTTCAGTTGTCTAACTCATTTTGATCTATTCTCTAAAGAACATTTGTTCAAGGACAGGCCACATAAGTCAATGTTTTTGGTAGCCACTGTTAACTAGCGTTACAATACTGTATGTGTTTTTCCACCATGGATGCATTATCTTAGGGCAAATGTTTCTAACAGCAACAAGATCTTCTCTCAAGTTAAAAAAAAAAAAAAAAAAACACATTTTTTCCAAACTTTCTAGCAGATAACCTATACTTTTAAGAACTTAAAGCTCAGAAAAACAGAAGATACTAGCAAGTATATACTTTTATGCAATTAAAAGCAAATCAACTCCCAAGCATTATATACCTTGATCGCCTTTTTAGCTAGAATTCTTGCCAATTTATATTTGTCTTGTTTGGGAGTGGAGAGCAGTTCTTCTGAATTTGTGGGGGCTATCCCTACAGAAGAAACAAAAAGCGATCATAATCTAACAATAACAACAAGTTGCATAGGAATGTTTTATTTCAGTGTATAGAAGTTACATCTATCTATTTATTTGGTTTTACTACTTAAATATTATAAATATATTAAATATATACTTAAAAATACATATAATATAATGCAGATAATTCAAATCTGAATGCAAGCACAACTTATAAAGTAATCAGCTAAAATGGGAGAGAAGAAAAAGCAAAAAGATACAAAACTAAGAACTGATGAGGTGTTTAATGGAAGACTAGGGTTTGCATTCCTTGTGCAGCTGGAAATCGTTTTGTCTGCACAGGCAACAAGGTAGCAGTCAGAAAGAAGGAATCTGGGTAACAGATCTCACCAAACTGAATCTATGATTAAAAGTAATCAAGGACTTGAAAATATTGCAAACAGCAGCAATGTCGACTTAAGGTATTACCAAATCTGCTGTCCTGTGCAAGCATCTCATTCTCACATTTAAATGAGGGGTGTGGAGCCACTTCGTCATCTCGATAAGGAAACTGATGCAGTTATTAAAAAAAAAAATAGAACAAAGGATTTATATAAGGTTAGGTGGGAGCAGAGGGAATATCTGCTTTTCAAAGGCAGATGGGCATAGTTTTGAAGAATCAGAGGTATGTTGTAACAGCTGACAGTATGGAGTACATCAGGGATTTTGGGTGTTTTCTTCTCAGAGTCATGAACTTCACTGCTTATATAATACAGATAAAATCATTCTATTTTTATGTAACTTTTTATATAATTCAGATGTTGGAAAGAACCTAAGAATAAGCACAAAGACTCCCAAGTCCCATATTGAATTAGATGAGACTCTTTCCATCGACTTCAATGGGGCTGGGTAAATGAGCAGCAGCAGAACATGAATAATTCAAACCAGGAGTGCTGGCTAAGATGATAGATGTTCAGAACAGAGACTGAGTCAAGGCCCCTGTCTAGAAAAACAAATTCCAGAGCAGTTGATATTAATCTTGGATAATAAATATTGGTTAAATGGCAAGCCCAGGAACAGCTAAGATCAAGCCACAATCCCTGCACTGTCACGAGGGGCTAATAGAGAACAAGGGCTACATGTTACCACTGACAATATACAAAATAGTATTTCGTCTTTTTGTCAGCTTTGCCTTTTTTTCTTATTAAAATGTTCATATTCACAAGATTATAGCCTGCTCACTAAGGAGGATATAAAGAATCAACACTGACCTATAAATAGAAAGTTTAAATAAACTTTGAAAAAAATACTCTGGAGAAAGCTCCAATAATCATTAAATAGGGACATTTCATACTGGGAGGTCTCTGCTGTCTTGAAAAAGAAAGCATCAACAGCAATTTTTGGTAAAATTTCATGTTCATTACTTGAAACTAATAAAATGCAATAGAAATTAATTGGTCAATACAAACTGTTTTCATCTTCACTTCTTTCTTCATCGCTTAATGCTAGCAGGCCTGGTTTTCCTTTTGCATGAATCTGATTCATCATGGCACGTTTAGCTCTATCATTGTTACTTCCCTCTTTGGCTGTTTTCCCTATAATTTTAGAGGTAGTAAAAGAGCTTATTGTAAAATATTTCATGTTAGCATTAAACAGTTAACATCAGCTTAGGGAGAATAAATAATCCAAAATTCACCTTCTAGAGATATTTTCTTCTCAAGGGACTTCTCACTCAGTAACAAACAAAAAAACACTTCTAACATCCAAAAAAAAAAGGAAATTATTATAAAATGAAATGGGTTGTCAAGTAAGCCTGACTACTCTGTTTTCTGAAACTAATTGGATTCTTTTTATTATCTGACAGAGTATCTTCAGAAATAAAATAAAATAATCATAATCTATGCAATCTTTGAGAAATTCCTTTGACTCCAACTAGACATTGAAATACACGCAGGTAAACTAATTACACAGTCATTTAAACATTGTAATTCCTGGTATGGGTCATGCATGAGTCTGCTTTTTGGATCAGAAAAGGGAGAAATGGGGATTTAACAAAACACCAGAATAGTTTTGACAAGGAATAGTCAAAATCACAAAATCACAGAATGGTAGAGGTTGGAAGTGACCTCCAGAGATGATCTAGTCCAACCCTCCTGCTCCAGCAGGGACACCCAGAGCACGTGGCACAGGGTGGCATCCAGGTGGGTCTGAAGATCTCCAGAGAAGGAGACTCCACAGCCTCTCTGGGCAGCCTGTGCCAGGGCTCTGTCACCCTCACAGCAAAGAAGTTCTTCCTCACATGAAGATGTAACTGCCTGTGTTTCAACTTGTACCCATTACCTCTTGTAAGATTAAGTAAGCAATATTAATGTGCATTACATGCTTTTTACAAAACTAGTCTGAATTCTTTACATTTAACTGCTTATTTGACTCAGATTCATTCACTTCTAAATAAATTATATTTTGTCAAATTTTGCAGCAAAGCTTCTCCTAGGAATATAGTGCCCAACTTTCCACTAGTTTCAAGTTAATAGGATATATTTAGCCATCTAATAAAATTGAGGCAGTAGAATAAAGAATCAAGCCTATGATATTTCCATAAATATTCTCTTAAAACCTTAATCTTGTTTGTATCAATTTTTGATGATAATACTCAGTTTTATCAGCATTAGTTAAACAACTTTCTTCTAGTTTTCTCCTGTAATAGCTTTCTCATTATATAGGCAAGGGATGTGATAGGGAGAAAGAGATTAAGTTCTAACGAAAGTCAAGTTCTACTTTGTTAATCTACCACAAATAAAATCATATGCAAGATCTTAGAGGGCTTTTCAGTGTACTAAATAAATCAGCAGAAACCCATTCATTTCTATTATTTTTTATTTCTATTAATTTACTGACAGTTTAATAAGATACTAGTTACAGCTTGCAGAGGGGAAGAGGGAGAGAACATGAGCCAGAACCCATCTCAGCACAGTGTTAGATCAATTCAGGTGGCTTGTGAAAAACTTCACCTCTCAGCTGCTGCACGAGTAGTAGAAAAGATCTAGAACACTTCTAAAAACCCCAAACTCACATGCACACACCATCCTTGCACTACCCAGAGGCATGACCCTCTGTACCTCTGGGTACAGAAAAGTTTGTTCGCCTGTTGTAGTGCAGGCAGTTTGCTATTTCTTGCAGATCTCTCCTTCTAACTGAACATCTGAGGCATTTTAAACCCCAGTTTACAACAGCAGTCGGATCCAACAAAATTACAGATAAGCTACCTTTCTAACCATAACTAGGTACATATCATAAAACAGCAGATAGGAACACAAAAGGTGAGACTTAATACTGCAGAGTTTGCCTCGTCCTTAAGAGGCAGCTTAAAACTAAATTTAAAAATATAGACAGTCAACAGCCTGTTCTTGTCCCAGGTGAGATTCTACAAGAAAACTGCCTGCTAAAGCACAGAGGATAAAACATCTTTTTGAACAGCAAAGGCATCTTTTGCTTTCCTGGCATTTAATAGGCAGCTGGGGAGGGATCCTGGGCACAAACAGCTCCCATTTGGGCAACAGTCGCAGGTGAGATGCGTACATGCTTCCTAGACTGGGATCCACAAAATCACATAAAGGAGTTCCTACCTCTCCTGTCAGGAGGCAGAGGATCATCACATTTTGTTTTTCAGAAGATGCTTCAGCCGTATTTATTAATGTATGGATTTTAATTAGACTTTATTATTATTATTACTAAGTTGTGGTTCCACCTCCTGGTGCTAAGTAGTCAGATTTAACCAACCACCTTTCTCACCATTCCTGACAGAAAAAAAAAAATCAGTAACTATATAAAGAGTTTTCAGAAGGGGAACATTTAAAACATTTCAAAAATATTCTACAAATGACTATCTTCTCGCTCTACAAAGATTTATGAAGAAACTTTAAAATTCTATTTATCTACATCCTTTTAAAAGGATGTACTTCATTTTAAAAGTTGAATGTTTGGATTAAATTTTTATTTTTAGATTGACCTGTCATTATGTCTTTGTGACTTTCAAAAGAATAATGTGGTGCCTGTGATTGTTTACTCAGGCACCACCACTATGGCAGTAGATTTGCCAATATTTAAGGAAATAGCAGTTCCATCTGTAGTTGACAATATCTCAATCTGGACAAAACTACTCTAGGTTTTAGATTTATGTAGAGGTATAAATGCTCTTACGAGGCACTGCTCTAAACTTGGAAGGGTATTCATCATATACTAAAATGACAAAATTTCCAAACCCAAAACCTCACAGTGTACCTGAAGTGCTCCACCTCCATATTGTACATACCTGTTTCTCACTTGACTTCTACCCAAAAGCCTACAAAAAGTGAGCTTTGCAGTATGCCCTGAAAAATGGTTACTTCAGACTAGAGAGTCAACTTCTCAGGCTATAATCTGCAGCCATCCTTAGTTAAATTAAAATCGTGGAAATTCTTATATTGTCCTAGATCTACTTATTCATATAGGTAACTAAGCTAAGAGGAAAAGATAATCTGTATGGGAGAAGTCCCTTGGTTAAGTATAGATACCGTTTCAGGTTTTGAAGATAAGGAAGGATAATGTATGAAAAGCAACATACCTAAAACCACATGTTCATGAATGAAAATACTTTCTTCAGATCATCAGGATATTCTATTATTCAGTATATTGTTTATTTGCTATTTTTGCCTTGGTTGGTAGATTTTGTATCTGGCCACTTAGCTCTATGCTAACTATTCAGAGTAGAGCCCCTTGTCCCTTTAAACACTCCAGAAATGGAAGCTTAATGGAAGAGAATTTTCTGTTTCTGCCTCTCCAATTATGATGTCAAACCACATTCTGAGTTTCCACATTATAAAGTCTTTTATTTTATATAAAAGCAATGAGGTGCAAAACAACTTTACAACTCCTACAAAAGTGAAGTATAAGCAAAAATTTCAATTACGACTTGTACTCACAACTTTACAAAAGCATTTATCAGTACACTGACTGCACAACTGCAGTTATAACATCTCTTGCAAATATATGACGCCTACTGCATATTGTCATATTTATTTATTTAAAGTTTGCTATCAGCATAAATCCATGTGATTCATTACCTTGCTTCCAAAGGAATCTTTTGAAGCAACACTACGTTACAGAGATCAACAGCAACGAAGTCCTTTACCGGTAAGATAGAGGTGTTAAAAATATTTTCAGTGTATTTCAAAATTATTAGAAAGATACATTATTTACTGTATTATTTATTGCCTCTTACTGCTATAACTATATTGCTATTTATAAACTGAAAGGTTTCAAAGCCTTAATTCCAACAGTCGTATCGCTGCATTGTATTGCAGTAGCTGCATCTGTAGAATCCAAACTACTGAGCCATCTGCACCACAACCGCTTTCCAGGCTTTATCTTTGTCAAAATCCTTTAAGGTATTATTGGAAACCTGAAAGAAAACAAAATTCAAACATATGGAAACATGAAACAATGCAAATACTGAAGTTCAAGCAACGAAATATTTGAGAGAGTCCAAGCGAATATAAATATAGGGCTACCTATACTGCGAACTATTAAAAAATTCTATACATTGTAAATTGTATCATACACACTTGTACCATACACAAATTTTGAAAAAATGTTGTAAATAACATGTTTAAAATGGAGATTTGGACAAATGTTATTGACCCAAATAACTGAATGTGAATTACATTATTAGAGCTGTATATTATAACATTTGTCCAAATCCCCATTTTAAACATGTTATTTACAACATTTTTTCAAAATTTTTGTGAAAAATGTGACTCAAAACCCTAGCACCTCAATTCCCAACTCCAAAATCAGAAGTAATCACCTACAGTGCAACTAGAGTAGGATTTACCTATGTACGCAGCAAGGAAACTATAGTCCTGCCTAGGAAAAACAGACGCCTGAGAAGCTACACAAACTGCAATCCTCACTCATAACATTATTTATATGCCTAAATGTTACAAAATATTCTAAAAAGGTGTTGCTTTTCTGGTCAAAGTGCTCATTTTAGCATTTAACTCGCATCTACTTCCTCAGCACATCACAAACTAGACATTTTCCTTACATAAATCCACAGAACAATTGAGGCATGAATTGTTCACCTATACTCAAAAATACAACCGGTGGCTGTGGAGATGGTGCTGTGCTCCATCTTTTATATCAAATGTGTTCTTAGGACACACATCCAGAAAATTAGTGACCTAACCAAAGAAATGGAGGATACGAGTTCAGATCTTTAAGATCACCAGTTCAAAAGAGTAGTTAGGACACTGAGCAACCTGGCAATGCCCTCTGCTCGCTGGTTCATACCAGGTAGTCACTCATGCAGTTGGCAAGTGTAGTTGTTCCTATACTCTGTGTTCCAAGATTTTCCACTCAGTTTAGGGAACTTGCACAGTAACTCAGTCCCCAGGGGCAAGTCTCGTAAAGGTTCGATATTGAGCACTCCTTTTTCATAGCTCCAAACTTCTGCTTGCATTTAAAAGATTAAGCCCATTCCTTTCTTGATAGATGTCCACCTTGTTATGAGAACATGGGGGTGCCATCACCTTGTACATCAATCTCTTTATAGTGATAAATCAACAGCTATCATGAATCTGCACCCTCATGGACAGGACTACGACTTCACCTTAGTACGAGGGTCCTCATCCATAATTGGGAGTCCGTCATACAAACAATCAGAACACTTGCAGCTTTTCACTTACAACTTTTTTTTCTCATAACAGGAATTATCCCATATTTACACATGTAGTCTGTCATGCCCCAGTTAACATTTAACAAATCAACTACTATTCATTATGAAATTCATCACTGCATTAACATCTTAATGTTCTTACAGGGCAGGTTTTAACCATGACCTGAAATAATACCAAACAGGGCAAAAAAATGTTTTAAACAAGATTTTTTTCTTAATTTGAGAAGCAATACAAACATGTACCTCTGTTGTTCTGTATTCCTGTTTCTTAACCTGTAAAGTTGTCCATGATGAATCGTGCAATCTCATTTTTGTCTTGTAATTCACACACTGTATGACAGTGCCAATAGTAAGGCATGCCTGAATTAGCAGCATCAGCATCAGAAGCAACAAGAGGACATCATAAGATTGCTAAAAATAAATCCACAGATAATTTAATTGTTAGCCACTCAAAAAAAAATTGTCTTTTCTGCTCCTATATTCTTGAGTTGTACTTAGGTTTCATTTTTTCCTCAGAATAATTTAAACATGAAGCTTCAGTTTAAAGTTATAATTGTGCCTGTAGTTGTGCTTGCCTTTGTCCAGGCTAGAACTGACTGAGAATTTTCAACCAAATGTGAATTTATCAAATGACCTTTTCACTAGAGCAGAATTGAGGAAATCATCATCTAAAATATAGAATTTTGTTCTAAACACAAGAGATTCCTACACCTCCAGGACCAGGACACTCCCTAAAACAAGAGACTCAGGCTCAAATTCCTACTGCAGTGAAGGCTCTTGCATTCTATCAGATCCTATTAAACTCCATCTCATCCCTTGGAATAAATAATTAACTGGGTTACAGATAAATCATCTTTTTAAAATAGTGATCCAAAAGCAAACTGTAAATGTAACAGAACACACATAAATCCCAACCTTATTTTACAAAAATAGAATATTTGGAGAGAGATATCTACAGTAAAACAACCAATAGCCTGTTGATCAGCACAGGAAGTCACTTGCAGCCCAGACAGGTGCCCTAGACTGATTGGATAGTCGGGTGGGTTTAATTGGGTATCTGTCCTTTTCTTTAAGAAAAAAAAAAAAAAGCAGCTTGTTTTCTCAATGTTCAAGGGAATATTCCTTTAATCTAGGGACTATCTGCGTGAAACCAAAGAACAACTTTCAGTTAGTATTACTGTTTTTCCACACCCTTCTATGCACTTTTCATAAATTTGGGCTGAACTTTCAGTTTAAACTAAACCAGAAATTTAGGTTATTTCCTTATATTTCCTAATTCATTCTGCAATCCTACTTTAATGGTAGATGTTCACTTTGCAATTGCATAAAATACATACATTAACAGCAGGTGGATAATTTTTAAAGATGTCCACAACTTGCATGATACTGAAGGATAAGTATGCTGAAGCTGTGAACAACAATGGAGAGGTGACACTGCTAATGGCGATCAGGACCTCAACCTATTAAAAAAAAAAGATAAAAAAAAAATGTTAAACAGGAAAAACAAACAAGTAACATTTTTTTTTACCTGTGAGTTGTATGTTCTTGAAGTAAACATAACAAAAATACCGAAATAAAATTACATGAGGCAAATCTTAACATCTATCCACTGTAAGAAGCAAAATTTTGAATAAATTAAGTTTCCTAATCAAAACACTGTTTTGTAATTCATTTTCCATTTAACATGGATGATTCTCTTTGTTCATTTGCTTGTCTTTCATATGCAGATAGGGGAAACAATACTAGATTCAGAGAGCTGGTACAGAAGCATCATTTATTTTTCAATTTGTATGAAATAATGAGAATTAACAGCAGATATTACAAGCTTACAACCAAAAATAACTATGCAAATAGCTTTGAGTGCTTTGAGGCAAACTTATTCCAATAGAACAGCAGGCTAGTTTTCATTCAAGTAACATCCTACAGGATAAAATTCAGACTAGAGTTGTGGTCATGCATCATTACTGACCTAAGTATGCTTGCATGACTGTAATTACAGAGACTTAATTACACACCTGGGACTCAAGGTATAACTGCACTACATTGAACATTCTCACTCTTGGTTGCCAGTCATGCAGATCAGGATTTTGGTCAGAATATGCTCTAGGACTACTTCAGCCTGCACACCTGATTTTCTTCTTTTACAAAAGACATAGCTCATAGTAGCAGGGAAAGGGGAAAAGGGAAGATATCTAGAGGGGAAAAGCAGATATGTACCTCAGTCTCACTCTCATAACATGCCAGATGTGAGAAGAGTAGGCACCTCAGCTCAGGAGCATGAAAGCACTTCCAGAAGTACCATATAAGCTACGTCCATTCCATACAGTAATATATAAAACTTTACCAAGGAACCAATACAAAAGAAAGTCATTTGACTTCTTTTCTGGAGTTGATGGAACTCTCTCCGAAAGACCTGCTGGATTTCTTTTTAGGAATACCCTCTTACATTTGTGCTACATATTTCTGTTATACTTTGTAACAACAATTAAAGGAAATGGACAAATATGACTGGTATTCACTATCAGAAAAAGGTATTTTCATATTATTTCACTCTAATAATGAAATGCAAGGATTTTACACACTTACCAAACATTTACTTGGATATTCAGCAGCTACATGGCTTGCAATAGCACTTGGAAAGCACTAAAAAGGCAAAAAAATGTGATGAAATGGATCTTGACCTAGTTGAAAAGTGCACAAATTACAACAGAATTACTCTGATTCCCACTAGTCACGGATCACATCCTGAATTTCTTGAAAGATTAAACCATATATACTGAGATATAAGTATTATCCACATAACCTGATGCTTCTACATGAAGCCCTTGTGAACCGAACTTTAAGAGTTCCGAATGCTAGAGAATTTCACTGCTATTTTGTTCACTTCATCTTAAGAGATTTTCTAGGCATATGGGGCCTAGACTATAATGTACTCACTTCCCTCTTTCTCAGCCAGTCTCATCTGTGGGAAGCAGGGCAGCACATGATGCTTTGTGAAACAACCACTCCAAGGAACAGGCTGTTATTAGTGGCACAGATTAGCAATGTCAGCCTCAGACTTTTAAGTAACTTAATATTTATAGGCAAAAAGTGATTTTCTAAGAATTCAATGATGTGATGTTGTGAATAAATACCTATTTTTTATTCTGAGGCCAGACATATTGTAATAACTAGGACTCATCTGACAAAACACTTTGCTCTTAATACTTTTAAAATCCTTATTATTTACCTCCATTTCACTGAAGACTGAAAAGTTATCAGAATATTTTACAAGGACCAAAGTATTATAAACTGAAATAGCACAAGAATATTGCATAATGTATTAAGCATAATCAATTTATTTGTTAAAAAGCAACTGTCAATTAATACTAGGGCCAAATAAACACCATGCTAGAGAGAAAAATAAAAATAAAATCAAAGACATTCTTTTAAAAGATGGTGTTTACTTTGCACTACTTACAGCAACTAAGATCCAAAAGAATGTTACTGAAAGATATGGACCTGAGACTAGAACATCCATATTCAATGCAATTATTCCACCAAATACCGATGAAATTCCAATAATCACCTCAATCACCTGAAACAGTGTGAGCACACAAACTATTAACAACGCATTCGAACAGCAAATTTTCTGTGTGCATATAGAAAGAGAATCACTGGAAGAAGAAAAAAAATGCATTTATAATATTAGTTATGCAAGAAGTATTTTGTAAAGGTAAATGTAAACATACTTATTAACTCCACTGAGAGACAGTACTGTTTATTTATCTTCAAGTCATTAAGTGGTCTCTTTCCTCCTGTTATCACTTATCTTACAACACTATAAAAGGAAATACTTTTAAGATACATCTCAGATTTCTGTCTTTAAGTCTGTTCTTTCAGTTATTACCCACCTCAAACTTGCCTGGCTTAAAATTAGTTTACTGCCTGGAAGGATAAAAGATAACAAACTGATTTTATGAAAGAAAACCATTTTTTTCTTACAGAGTATGACTTCAGGATTCGAGTTGGAAAGCTGACATTGCTCAAAACAGTGGTATTGTCATATGCAGTATTCTACAGAGATAAAAAAAATCATGATCAGAAGTATGCAAAACAGTGCATTTCTTCTAATATCCTGCACAAACTGTTATAGTTTCCACTGATATCCACTAATCCACTGACACAGTTTCCACATAATCCACACTAAAAGCCAAAGAGGTAGTTCCCGTTTAGCTGTTATGCGACCACTGTTCAGTAATTACAATGCTCATCTTCTCTCCCTTTTCCACCTTTAAAATCTCAAAACAGGCCATATCCCTCAGCTTTCCACAGTTCTTCCAGATTTTGCTGGCACAGATCAAACAGTAACAGAAATAGGTCACAGCTTTCAACACAACTCTGTCCAGCAAAATATTTTTACTGGAATACGTAATGATATAGCACGAATATTTGCTTCATGATTATGTAAAGCAAGCACTGTAGTAGAAAATAGGGAGTGGAATTTGGGAGAGCAATTCTGATTAAAGATAAATCGAAAATTAATATTCATTGTACTAATACCAACAAATCCTTATATTTAAAGAATACTTTTTCCACTCAAGGATTCAAAACATTATTACTTGTGCTCATACAAGTCACTGTGCTTTACTTTTTCATGAAGTTTTGCTCTAGAAGATATATGTTAAATAGTTGCTATGACTGTTCATAGGATATTCACACAACCTTGTGCTGTGCAATTGCAAAGTTGCACTTTGTAGAACGCTCACAGAACTCCTGAGGAGAGTATTACTGGGTAGTATGGTACTTTTATTTATTGGTTAAAGCAGGTTTTACTACAAAATATGAGATTATACTGGAGTAATCAGTAACTTGTCAAGTTACACAGTAAAGGAGAAATCTAGTATTACTAATGCTTACCTCGAAAAACAAGCAAGGAAAAAAAAAAAAAAAAAGAAACACGTTTACGTTTAAGGGTACCTACTTTCTTCCTCACACAGCAGTCTTCAGTAGACCTAGCTGAAATTATCACAGTAGTTGCCATGAAGATTTCCAGCAGAATAAGTAGAATCAAGTTGAAATTTATCTGTCAGCAGAATCCAAGACATAATGAGTTATATCTTCCATATTAAAAAATAAGAGGAGGTGGGATCCAGATGGATCCAGTAGTTGATATACTTTTTGTGGCATTTAAACACTTCTATTAACGAGATATGTTGTCCAACTGTTTCCTTCGTTCTTGGTAAATCCCAGGAGCAACCCTTAATTGTGCATGGAAAAATCCCAGAAGCCTAATCTGAGAAAGAGCCATTCATTTCATTTATAGAAGTACTGTAACTAAAAGTTTTTTTATTGTCTTCCAGGAGGGTACCTACTCACTGCAGGGTGGTTCCTTTGTACTCTCGCACTCTGCAGCAGAATGTCTGTCCCATATGCAACCAGAGCATAGCAGCAAACCATGAATGATTCAGGTGACCCGAGAGAGGGCAAACAAGAGAGCACATAGCAAGGCCAGCAATTAAGGCCAGCTGCTGGGAAGGAAGGAGGGCCACAGGCTTTCAGACCCTACAGCGCAATCCCAGTGATGCAATGGGATTCAGCTGGTGCTGAAATCAAACACAATCAGAACAGGGGGAAAATCTGTGCTCTAATAACACAGTGCTAGCAGAGTGCTGATGAACTGAGTACTTAATATTTCTTTTCATTTTTGTGTCATCTGAAAAAAAAAAAAAAAAAAGAATGCAACTACTTTAAGCAGGCTGAATCATTTTGTGGATGCTTGTGAGTCAGTCAGACTAGATTTCCCACCGTTAAGTTTTGAAAAGCAGCGTTTTAAGAGGCAGCACAAGGAGACATTTAGTACTTAGGTCAAGCCATTGGGCGAAGTACCAGGAGTTTCAGGAGGCTGCATCTCCTTCAGAGCCTATACAATCAGAGCAAGCCATTGCTCAATGACTCAACATTGCTCAACAGAAGGATATTGTTCCCTCATGTCACGATTTAAGATTAAACCTTCAGTTCTTCTCTGGCATACATCTTTTTGAAAAAGATCTTAAACAGCATATTTGAGAGCCTTTGAGGACACTGAAATTTGTCCATCTCAGGAATTTCTGTGAGAACTATGGACCTTATAGCAGATGACAAACTGTAGAGTTTTGCTAGACCGCAATAAATGTGACAATGGTGAAATTTCTAGGGAAAGCGCTAGCCTGAAAAATAAAGACATTATTTGGCAAAAGAAGGGGTGTCAAACATGTGGCCTGCAGAACAACTTAATCTAGCCTGAAAATTCCCAGGATTCAGATGTGTTTTGACACAGTTCTGGTTCTGATGTGGATAGCAAGGCCACACTGTACAGTGCAGCACAAACCGGACATACAAGTTTGGGTCCAGATATTGTCACAATATTTTTTTCTGATGTGACATATCCAGAGTATCAGATAGGACCTTCCTTTTATAAAAGAGACTTCAATGGTCCTGAATCAAAGTGAAATTTTCATCTTCAGTTCTAGAATTTTTCATTTTTTAAAACAGTAATACAGCAAAAAAATAGAAATAACCACCTTTCTGAGCCATCTGTAATAGAGAAAAATAGGTTAGACTTCTAAGTAGTAAAGAAAATTCCCATTACAATTACCACTGATCGTGGTATAGCAGGTGCCTGACAGGTAGCATAAGTCGGGGTACAGCTAATGGTGGCACTTTATGTTAACCACCTAAAGTTAATGGTGGCAGACACTTTACATTAACCACCTAAATCAGGCACATTACAGTATCAATAAGCAGCCAAGATGTCTAAGCTGCCGTTCCATTCAGTGGAGAGCTAGACAATACTGTCAATGAAGGGAACCCCAAAAGCTATTCAGCCAACCAGTCTTCAGAGATAGGATTAAGTTTATAAACACTGTAGTCTTATAAACACTATAAAGTATATTTAGGGTGCCATTTGAGATACCTAAACATACTGTTCATGTTTAGATAAATGGTATGTATAACACGGGACTTACAGGAGACTGTCAGGTGTCTATACTAGCAGCAGCAGGCACAAAGAATATGTCACACCCCATAAAATGATAAGAGATATCTGTCGGCCACTAAATCCTGCCTCAGGCATCTACTTTGAGGTGAACAAGACCATTTGGGTCTTGGGTTTCAGAGTCTCAGGCACAGGAACATTTCCACTACAGTGAAAATACAGACTCTAAATTCACATGGAGACAATTAAATGCATAGACTTAATTTGGATTTACTTTGAATACGCTTCAAGGTCTAGACTCCTTTAGCTGCAGTAATCAGCCCGCACAAGGTTCAATTCCTGAATGCTCCTTCTTGCCCACCAAGCTTCCTGTGCAGAGGGCTGGCAAGGAAGAGGGTAGCAGCAGCAGGTAGTTTACATCCTTTATGCTTTGAAGCTTCCTATTTTCACCACACAAATCAAGTTGTCCAACACAGTCACAGTCTAAGATGCAACTTTTATTTCGAATTGCATTTATCTACATAAGGACATTCCGTAAAATTATCTATCAACATGATTAAAACTGACCAAGAATTACCCAAGTCCTCTGTAACAGTATATTTTTATTAAAAAAATATTTATTTCCTTACTTACATAGTTTAAAAGGAAAAAAAGAAAAAAGAAAAAAGAAAAAAAAGAACCTCACTGCTTTCTAAATTACTGGCAATGATTTCACATCAAAGTCGATATTGTTTTCTTATGCACTTTCCCATGGGAAGGGAAAAAAAAAAAAAAAAAAAAGATGATGGAAGAACATTTAAAGAGATGGCATTCCACATGTTGTTTACACCACATGGGTAATGGAAAATAGCTGTACAAGGGCATGCCAAATAGTGAGACTCTTCCAGTATAATAGTATTCTTCCAAAAGGAAAGCAAGTCAGCACTCGGAGTTACTTTTATGATAGAAAGGTACAAAAAGGTTTCAAAATCAGCTTTGCATACCTAGTTATTCTGACTTTATCCAGGAACCTAGAATATAGCAGTGACATACAACAGGCATGTGGAAAGTATGAAAATCACACACAAAAAAAGATGTTTTGTGGGTATTATCGTAGATGATCACCATTTGAAAAATGCAGAATTAATTAATCTTGCTATAAATTTCATGTTTGATATTTTGTACTTTTGTGCTGTACTAGCACTTTTGTAATGCTAGTATAATCTTTTTCCAAATGGTTTGATTTGCCTTGAAAATACAAAAACTTTTAATATTTAATAATACAGTAATATATATTTTCAAGCAATCTAAATACTACTCTGAAGGAAAAGCTTTTCAAAAGTTGGCAACTAAAGTTAAGTTCTGAATACTGGATCAGCTCAAAACTTCATCAGAGCATAAGCAAAATTAACTTTGTCACAGGAGATCACAACAAAATAATTCATTGCAGCAACAAAATTATGCCCTTGGGTCTATCTTTCCTGGGCAGACATAGCCCTCCACTCTTCTGACAGTGCTGTGATCATGGGCATGCTTCCTACGGAAAGGGAATGGAAAGAGAATGTTTTTTTTTCTCCAGTCACACTTCTTTTTCAGAAACTAGGACGGGTTTCTAACATTTGAACTCCCTATGTAGTAGGTAAAATGGACGAACTCAATATGCCTATGTCCTGGCATAATTCATTGAGTCCCCAAAGCCTAAGACACTCAGGGGGGAAAAATTCATTAGGAAACAAAAGACTAGCAAAGGTTGTGCAGAGAATTGTTGCTGTGTAAACCAAGGAACACACAGAATCTAGAGGGAGCCCTAGTGAATACAGCTCTCAAAATACTTTATCATAGCCAAAAAACAAAACTTTATATTTACTGCTCATCTCAGACCACCAAAAAGAGATTTTAAAAGGCTGTGACTCTAAAATATAGAACTTCCTACCATGAAATGTGTGTGCTTCAGATAACATAAGTGTTTTTCACATTGTGCTGGTATAAGAGAAAAATGTTTGTCAAAATGAAATTATCCATTAAATAAAATCCAAAAAAGGACTGTATTAAACTGAAGATGCAATGTAGAACTGGCGTAGAAGGTGTAGAACTGTTTGGGATGCCTTTTCATTTCACATAACTAAACCCTAACAATAGGCTAATCTACAGATGAACCAACTAGACCACATGTGAAGATCTAACTTCTGTTTTGGATTTACAGACAGCTTCTGGAAAAGGCAGGAAAATAATCTCTGTATTAATCTCCTCTAAACTAGCTAGGAAAATCATTTCCATATTTATCTCCTATTATTACCTGTACTGTGCATCTTTAACCCTTTTCCTTCTGAACTTCATTTTTCAGTCTTGCCTTATTCAGAAGAGAGAATTACTGCTAGACAACCCATTTGCACTGCTGTATTAAGAACACTGTATTCACACATGATCTACACAATTTTCTATAAAGACAAATGGAGATTGGTTAGTAGTTGCTCTAGTGACTTACATTTATAGCTGATGGATTGAAAACAAGTTTGCATCCAAACCAAATTAAGCATGTTGTTGTAACAGCAAATGTAGAGACGAACAGAATCTGAAAATTTGGTATCTGAAAAACAGTTTCAAATATGTTTCTTTCTCATTTTACACACAAGGGAAAAAACAGATAAATCTGACAATAAAAATCTTACACTTACCACATTAACTTTATTCCTTGCTATAGCAAAGCTCACTACAGCTGAAGGGACACACTAGAAAAATTAAGAGAAGACTAGTAGAATATTCTGCAGAAATATTTTTTATATATATGTACATATATGCTTTAATGGGTGTGGTTACATATCGCAAGTTAACAACTTAAGCAGAAGATCAGAAATTCTGGAAAAAAAAAATCTCTACCATCTGAACTCATCAACTACATTTCAAGATTACATGCATCTTAAGGAGCTTTCCATACCCCTCAGTATTGACTAGCTACCGAGCACAATGTAATAACTCTTTCAAGAGGCATTTCACACCTTTATTAATTCTAATTAGCAGTTCTGCAATGCAAAAGCAGGACCAGAAAACATAACTATGACAATAATCGGCCTCCACACCTTTAAAAAGACAATATCAGGGTTATTTAAGCTAAATTTTGAACAATTTCCACATTAATACAATTCTGAAGAACTGTGTAAAATTAATCTGCTGTAACTAATCTAACTGGATATGTGCTTCAGAGCAGAGCTACATCTTCAGCAAGTTGTACTGTATAGAGCCAACTCCAGAAACATATAATGTTGCAACAATCTTGTAAGAAAAACAACAACAACAAAAATCACTAAAAATATTTAAAAATATTTCCATGTTAAAGAATGAATTCTGTTACAAATGTTGCATTTCTTCATTATGTTTTCACTTCTAAGCATTGGCAGCTTAACAACAGAATCACTATAATTAGATTAATATCTACATCTAAAATTCTTAGCGGCACTTCCTCAACACCTAACTAACCTATATTTAACATAATTAAAACTAATAGATACATCCTAAATATCTTGGAATCTCTCAAACACAACATGACTGTATTGCAGCTGAATCCTATGCACAGTCAAGATGGTCAAAAACCCAGAGAGCAATTCAGTCCATCCTAAGCTATTTAACAGACACCCAGATATTTAACAGCCAGCCAGCCACAGCTCTCTAGGCTATTCTGGTTATATCATCTCCCTTGTTTTTTGCAGGAGTTGGGACACCTTGCTCACAGTCAGACACCCAAACACACACGTCTTCAGGTAGAACTCAGTCCTGCCCATAGTGACCCACTCAAAACCAATGTGGAGGTGATTTGTCACCTAACCTTCTGTTCCTATAAGATCTGCAGAAATTCTGTAATACAGAAAAATCTGTAAAGTTCAGAAGACAAGATTTTGGGGCAGAAATAGACTTCTGAATAATGACATTAATAGTCCAAATCATAATAGATCAATGAAGACATTAACTTCAAAAGCTACTTCAACTTTATTCATAGTACCTCTAAAAGAAACACTAGCAATTGCTGGCACATTGTTTGAAGTAAAGTACCTCTCTTGTACCTTGCCTAAGGCAGACTTGCAAGCACCATTGCCAAAGTAACAGAGACATGCGAATCTTGTCACAAACAAAGCAATTACATCAGATTTATCTTATCCACAGAGATCTGAAGTAGGGGTTAGGCTTATGTAATAAAGACAAAAGATTACTAAATGAAAAGTAAAAATGTGGGATTTTTAAAATATAAGACAACTTTAATACATGCTATACTAAGAAAATAATATTTAAGAACTTTTTCAGGATGCTTTCATATTTGGATATTATGACAAAACACACTGAACAGCAGGTGTTTGAAATACATTCTGATAGTAGTCAGTCAAGAAAATTCACTAAGGCAAAATTTTCTTAAAATCAGGAACAGAAAAACTACTGAAAGCTATGGATACATGGCTACCTACTATGATCAAGTTAACAGACCACTGGCTATGACAAGTATTAATCCGTTAACGATGGGATGAAAATTCATTAATGCACTGTTAAATAAAATTAAATCTTCATTAAAAGAGTTAGTACTAAAAAGAAAAAATGCAAATATATCCACAAAAAATGTTTATTACTATTTAGTTGTCAAAAAGTCACAGCAAATAATTAAGAATGCTTACTGAACCTGCTGCACAACGTAAATAATCCATTTCAGATGGAAAAATATTTCCCAGATATAATGAAAATCCAGAAGTAATAAGGAGGCCAGTCTGCAAAGCAACAAATAATGCAAATTAATATAAATAAAATGATGTTAAAAAGAGCAGCTAGTCAGATGGCAATCAACAATTCTTTCAAATCACGCTATTGTTGAACACTAACGATACAGTCTTCATATGAAAAAAATTGAAGCAAAATATCAAAATAAAATGAGATCTGAAGAACATGTTTTGCTGGCTATCAAGACTTAATATTGAACAATACAAGTGTGTTTGAATTAAGTACTGTGTACCAATTAAACTTCTACTTCACATTCTGTGAACTAGAAACTAACATCTGGAATACAATAATAAAAAAATTAGGATTCTTCCTCCGCTCTTCCTTTCTCCCTTCAAATTGCCTTCATGCTTTGGTCCTGTTATGCATCCGTAAGGGTTGAGTCCTGCTTATTCCTTTGCTAACCATTCAGTTTATTCCATAATTATCAGAGCTACATTATCAATATTAAATACCAAATATATTCTACTAATTCTTGCTTGTTTTTTGAGTAGACATTTTTGCAAGGGGTGGAGGAAGGTAAGAAATAGAATGGCTCTTTTATTTAGCCTTTTTCATGTTGTAACATTATGCAGTTCTTTTAAAAGCCCTCTTCAAAAGAGGGATGAGAGAAAATTGAAATAGTGCATATGCATGTATAAATACACAAATATATATATGGAGAATTCTGGCACTGTGCAGTAACAGTATTTATAAAAAGCAGCTTGAAATAGTGCTTGGAACATATTGAACTACTCCTGCACCAGAATGGTCAGTGCTGAAAGCGGTTATGGACACTTAGATGTCACCCTATGGTCTCCAACTGCTCCCTGAATACAGTTTTGTTCACAATGTAACTTCTGTTCCTTAGCACACAGACTTTCCTTTCTGGACCTCTGTGTTTCAGATGAGTTGAAAGAGAAGAATCACTTCAATATTTGGTATCAATACTGCCTAACTGAAATTTATCAGGCTGTTGCATTTTTATTTTTCCATAAAATTCATGTTTTCTGACAACATGATTTCAGCAAATTAACATTAATCCCAAATAATGCCTAATCATGCACAACTGAGTAAAAAAGCAAGATCTAAAGAGATCTAACCAACTTTTTGACAGTTAAATTTTACAGTCTCCTGAAAGATTTAAAGCCAAGAAAGCCAGTTCTTCTTTTGCCCTTTTATGTAATGGTATATCTTAAGGAAATTCCAGATTCTCAAGCAAATCTTGTTTTCAGAAAGGAAAAAGAGTTCACATGTTTCCATTAAAGACAGACAGGGATTTCATTCATTGGGCAAAAATAAGTATTTACTGCAGGTAAGGTGAAATAAACATTTTCAGCTCTTGCAAAAATTATTCTGTAAAACACAGAGACTAACTAAAATAGGATGGGGAAAAAAAGACAGTCATAATTGCTATATTAAATTTAATTATCATGGCCAGAATGTGAAGAAGAATACGGTGCACATGCAAGATCAATGCTCTACTATGCTAGCAGTGAAATTAAAAAACTACATCATTATCATGACAATCAAACAGAGGAAAAAAGCAGCAATTAAATATCACAGTCTTAATACCAAAATGTTATTAGGGCAAGCAAACTACCTTTAACAGTTAAAAATATGTTAAAATAAGCCATAGGATCAGGCTACTTCACAAAAAAAGCATTGTTTGTATGTGTCTACATAGGTATGTGGTAATATTTTATCACTCTCTGTTTATGCTCTAGGATTAATCGCCAAGATAAAATTCACCTTTCAGATAGACTATTTGGCAAGTATAGAAGTATCCAAAATTTACCATCAGCCAAGTGTAGCATTCTCTCTCTACTAAATATGTTTCCATTCTGTACCTATATTTATATTCAACATTACCACTGATGAAACTGTGATTTACCAAGTGATTTAAAAGAGGGCAGATTTCTAGGTACTGAAGTTTTTAAATTTAATATGATTTACAATACTCACTCCCATCAGCAAAGAAAAGATCCATGTTCTATAAATAAAACAAGGATGTAGTCGCTTTGATAACTGAAGATCGCTAGATTTAATATCAGGTACATAATTTCCATTCTCTTGTATTCCACGCTCCAAAGTTGGCATCCTGTCATAGCTAAATTCTTCTCTGTAGCCGTCTTCCCTGGTCATAACACTTCACAAAGACAATTAAATGACAAAAAAAAAAAAATAGCAAAGCAAAGGATGCAGAAAGATTAAAAGTACAATTTAGTCTCTTCCCATTTAGATCCATGCTAAATCTTTTTAAGTCTATGGAGGACATAGCAAGTATTATTTACATTTCACATTACCTTTCATAGGTAAGTATACTAGCAGCCGACTTGCACACAAGCACATAATATTCCATAGCTACAGTTCATAATAATTTAGTATGAATACAAAAAAAAATAAAGTTTGCTATCTATGATACTTTAATAGATAAAGATTTAAGAAATATATTTGGATATTAACATAAAGTTAAAAAAAGCACAACATCGGAACTTTTGACTAACATTTTAAGACTAAAATGCTAATTTATGAACTACTCTGTAACTAAAGTATTCTTTTCTTGTTGGGATAACAGACTTTTAAATGCACTTAATTTGGGCTTTTCTATGATTTAACACTTGTTATTAGACACCTAAAATGATCCACTTCACTGAGACACAGATAAACTTATGCACTCACAGTAATTCACCTACAGCAGATCTCATTTTTTCAAGTTCACTTAGTATCAACCATTTTTCTCATTCCTGTAGCTCTGTTTCTGTTCATCTCACTGCTCACTAATCTGTTCAAATACCTTGAGAAATGAGTTATATTAAAATTATAGCACAACTTTCAACAGTCAAAACCCTTGATGCTTACCTTCAACTGAAAAGGTAGCTGTCACTTTAAAACAGTCTTGTGAAAACAGCTGCCCGTACCCTTGGTGCTATTCTCACCGTTCAGAGAGTCAGGCAGCCTTTGAAAAGTTCTCCCTTACTCTTTGGCTTCCAGCAACATCTATTCATATATTGAACAAAAGCACAGCAAAAACTTCAGTTAAGCCAGGGAACCGGGAAATGCCTCCTGAATTTTAATTAACAGAATACACTAGAAAATGACTGTACTACATTCTTATGGGGCTCCTTCCAAATCAGACCAACAAGTTAAAAATGTTTCAAATCTCTTTTATAAATGAGTGCTACCCTTTAACTGGTGATCTAAATAAAATCCTTCTCAGCAGTTTTAATTATTATTTAATTATATAACATAATTATTATTAACACTCTGGTTCTTGTTTCAAAAGAGAAAAAAAGAAATACTTGAAAATGCAGTATTTAAATTACAGATAAAAAACTTTCAAGTATCCCAACAAATAAGGTAAGATACCCTTGAAGAAGCATCTATTTCACTGTAGGATTCTAACCCCAGTTTTCTGGGGTTAGAAAACCCCTTTCTAGAAAATCCCAGTCTAGAAGGTTCAGATAAATCCTGCACACTTGAATTGTACTAACATTTACAGAACATCGTGATGATTGAACATCGTATTTAAAATCTAGCAGGCAGCAGTGATGTGCAAAGACCAGTGCACATTGGATCCAGTCCTGCTGCTGATTAGGCAATAAAAAATAAAAGAATGCTTGTATCTTGAAGATGTTGGCATCCTGACAACTGCAGCAATGACCGGGTCTTTTGTATACACTTTAAAGGCTGTTGTAATCAAGACACAATTAAATCTTCAGTACTCCAAAGAACACCGCCTTTTCAAGTTTGCTAAAATAACTTTTCAATTTGTGCCATTATTTTCTTTTCAAAATATCAGCCAATACTGAAAAAAATATTAAAATGTCAGTGTTGTTTGAGCAGACTGGGACATAGAAAATAATCATGCAGTGCACACAGCTGTAGAACGTAGGAAAATAAATTTAAAAGAAACTTTGTAACCTAACACTGCTTAAAATAATTAAGTCATTCTCACCTTCATTGTTCACGGAAAATATAGCCCAAATTCCTTATGATCCCTATCCTTTTAAATATTAATGGAAAATGACCAATACTTATTTCACATCTTTTCCCGTGAATGCTTGGTTTGCTTTAACATGACTTGCAGCAGATATAAAACAGAATCACTTTTTATCCCTTATGCTTGTTGTAGTCAATTTAGGGATGCCAACTTTCTAGAAGAACTGGTGGGATATTCAGGCATTTATTTGTTTTCATCTCTCTAAATAAAAGGAATCTCAAGCCCTGCTTCCCTGAAGAGAGCAGAACTCAGGCACCGTGAGGCACCCACACCTTCTAACTGGCACCGTACTGCAAATCTTCCCCTATCAAGAGCCTCACTGCAGGATTTCCTCTGCTTAGGTGAGATACTTTCTTCCCTCTGGCCTTTGCACTTCTCAGTATTTGCTTTTCACTTCTCAGTATTTGCTATTTCCCCTCTCCTCCTTGCCTCGGCACTTCTCAGTATTTGCTGCTTTCCTTCTGCACAGTGTCACCATGTGACTCCTGTACCCGCTGCGCTTGGCAGCGCTTTCAATAGAAACCACTCAAACGGCGCAGTTCATTTTCCACTCAGAAACTCCTTTGGGGCCCTTATTTTAGGTTTCCTTAATTTCATCATTCTGAATCCTAAAAAGATTTCATCATTTTTGTGTGTACACAAACACGGGTAGATACAGTAGCCAGAAGCCAAAGACAGTAGCCAAGACATTAGGTGAGATACAAACAGTAAAAAGATTCTTTCTAATACTAAAAGGCACATAGAAAAACCTACACAAAGAATGTAGTGAATAAAGCAGTAATGCTAACAGAACATCACAAGCTTCTGAAAAGGCTTTACAAATCAAGTATTTTTATTCCAAGTTAGGTCAAAAAGAGATGTAAAGGGAAGACAAATGAAACAGGCTTATGAAGAGAGGCTATGAAAACTTCTCATCTTTAAGCAAGAACTGGAATCGAACAAGCTTGGGCTGCAGCTGTCACTAGGTCATGCACTAGCCTTGGCCATGCAGCAATCCCACAGTAACCGCTGAAGATGAAACCTGAAGATTACACCTGACATGCCAAGGGACAATATGATGAAATAGGTACATAAGCTTACTGTATTTTTAAGGATTATATTAGTACTTGATTTAATAAAGAGCATTAAAAAAAAGTATTAAACCCAGGCTCATGCCAATATTCCTGTGTCTAAATGCAGCCATATACCACACTTGAGCTTAGGTAAATTTAATTTTACTATGCTGACTAACACTTTCTTCTTCTGTTGAGCTTTTAATAGATAGATTACCAAAGCATTATTTCACAAAATCTTCTAACACTAATTCACTGCCTATATTGCATTTTTACTATTTTCAGCTTTGAAAAACTTGACTCTATGAAGTATTTTGCTTTTCTAGCACTGATTCCTCAAAGTCCTTTTATTCCCATCTTATGTCTGGGGACATCAATTGACCAAGGAGCAAAATGCAGGCCCAGTAGCTTCCAAGGGATTCATCTCCTTCCTGTAGTATAGTATGAACTTCTTTTGGATTTACAGTCTTTCACAGGAATCACCATCTGAAGAATTCCAACAGGCTCATTCAATATTTGCCCTACCCATTTATTACTATTAAAAATACAAAATATCTCTATGAATGTATCAAAGAACATCACAACTAAATACTTGTCTTTCCTGCCTAGGCTATTTCAACCCTTAGAGTTTTTGGGGAGCACAGCAGCCTAGACAGCCAGGTGCAGCACAAGCTCAGGAACGGGCTCTTCACACAGCCTTGCTGCATGCGGCTCCTTCACCAGATCCACTCCTGCCGACCAGAACACATTCTCTTTGGAGTTATGCAGCTAGGACAAGGAATCAAGCAGAAATCTGTTCCTAGCAAGTTAGAATTTTCAAAGTATTTGAACAACACTGCCTTGAAAGCCTTTTAAATGTCACGAGTATTTTGGGAAAAGCATAATTCAATCCAGATGACTCCGGAACTGGACACAGAGACAGACACAATCCAGCCTGCCCACGGCAGGGCTGCGACACGTTTACAAGGGACAAGCTGCATCGGTCTCCTCCCCCGCCATTCCGATCCCGCTCACCGCGCCCAGAGCCGCCTCACGCCGCAGGTGGGAAACGGCGCGTCGGCCGTTAATTAACGTCTCCCGCTGCCGACCGCGGGGGAGGGGCGGGTGTGATCACGTGACCAGCAGCGAGACGCCTGATTGGCCGGTAGCTTCGCGGGTCTTGCTGCGTGTCCGTTGCGCTCGTGTCCGTGTCCGTTGGTTGTTGTGCGCTCTCTGCGGCGTCGGTGCCGTGCGCGATGTTCAGCCTCCTCTCTAAGACGCTCTCCTACTTTTGGAGGCGCGCGGATGGCGACGAGGGCTCCGACGGGAGGTGGGAGAAATCAGGTAGATGTTTTGGCCGTGTCATGGGTTTCTGGTGCCACATGCAGCTCAAACTGCAGATATGGGCAGATATGTTGAGGGTATTAGTGGTCTGGCTGTGTGTAGGTAGGCCTGGACCTGCCCTTGCTTAAGGAAAAAGTAAAAAGGAAAAAGAAATGGCTGTTTGACCTCGAAGTATCTGGCAGTTTTCCTAAAAGAAGTTTTTCATTAAATCGTCTAAAGGGTTGTGAGTGTTGTTACTGGTCAGTGTGTTGTGAGGTGTGAAAGGAGTGCTGTGATAGTGGGTGACATAGCTTGGGTCACTTGTAATAATGTCTTCTTAAATAAAGCTATTTCCCCTCCTGTTGGGCTGGTGAAATGGTGTAACTGATGTTTTGAGGCTTCAAACTTACACCCACTTAGGTATTTTCAAAAGAATTATTCATGAGCTTTCTTTTTTTTTTTTTTTTTAAAAAAAAAAAAAGGTGCTCTTTGGTTAAGTATGTGTGTGAGAAAATGATAGGCATTATTTTCTATTCCTTTCCTAGATCAAATTAATAAAAAAATGCTTCCTTGCTCAGGTCACTTAGGGTGTTCAGGGCATGAGTTCTGCTTGTTGCATAAGGGTGAGGAAGTTTCCATGTGCAGCTCAGGACTTGTGATCCACTTGTTGGCTATTTTTTGAGAACTAGCTTTTGTTAGTTACAGTTCTCTTAATAGTGTTACACAAGCTCCCACAGGAATGTATGTCTTTTAATCGCTGCCTTTGTGAATTATGTGCATCAAGGGTTGTAAAACCCTAAGGAAGGGTTGTGCATTTTACAAGGCTGGAGTCTTGCAATACTTTCTACAGTGAAACATTAAAAAAATATATATATCTTTATGTTTAAAAATAATAATGTCTTTCAGTGTTAAGATGCTTTTTATCTATAATTGTAATAGATATGGGTTTTAGGATAATACCTTTGCATTGGACTAGGTGAGAAGAGAAATGTAGGGCGATTTAAGAAATTTGGAGAAGCTTTCCAGGCAACTTAAGTAATGTGATAGTTTATCTTACAGCTGGCCTGAAAAAATAAATCTATCAGCATAGTACTAAAAGAAAGAGATGTAAAAACTTGAAAGAGGTAGACCTCCAAATAAACAGAACCACTATCTCTAAGGGTTCTACTTGCATAACATCAGTGCTTGTTTCTTCTGCTGCTTTCTGCAATACACAAAATTTAAATGTATAACATAATGTTATGGACTATTTGTTTTTTTGTGAAAAAAATGGAAAATATTTGGCCCTTTGCTTTGGGAGGAAGTTGTTTAGCTTGCAGGGGTTTTTTAATGCTAAATTTTTAAAGGAAACTTAAAGAACATTGTGGAAAATAAATTGTTTGGATTTAACCAGCTTTCTTCATTAGTTGAAACCATAACTACTTATAAGAGCCTTAAATGTGAATCTAACTGAATTGTTGATGGAAGTTGTGCCTTCTGTCAAACTGATAGTAATTCTGTGAGTAACCAATCTGTCTTTATGCTAACACTTTTTCTCTAGATTCAGGTGATAAAGAATTGAAAATTGTAGAAGGAGTTGTGACACGATTTTGCCATGATTATGGGATGATAGATGATCTGATAATCTTCACAAATGATGCTGTTGTGAACGGTGTGATGTTGCCTGTTGGACAGAAAGTTATTGCTACTGTTGAAGAGGACAAAATATCAAGTGGTCTGAAGGCCATTAGGGTAAGAGGTGAAGACAAATGGTAGTTTCTCTATGAAGTAATTCTTTCAGACTTTATTCTGGAAGCTACTATGGTTTTACACTTACAGATGGCACAAATGTAGGAGAAACTGCCAGCCTTTCACCTAAGGGGTTGAGACTATGTGTGTGTTTTGAGGTCAGGTTTTAGGCATTTGCTTTAAAGTGTTTATATGCTTAAATACTTACTCTCTGAATTTAAGTCTTGATGTGGTGAACTTGAAACTACTTTTTGTGATAAAAACATCAGAATTTGTTTAATCGTACCTATTTCAAATATATACGTATGTGTGTATTGTTTTTAATTGACTCCCTTTTATAAAACCACCCTGTGAATGAATAGAGAAACAAGAATAGTGGCTATGCAGAAAAGAAAACAGAAATGAATAAGACAAATTTCAGAATCTTTTATTTTCTAGTACAGAAGAAAAGGCGACTAAAGGATGTCTCAGACAAACAGAAAGGCATCGGGCATAAAATTTAAATAACGATTAGGTGAAATATCCTAATGTTTATAGTAATCTTGCTAATAAACTGCTACAGTATGAGTAAGTTAGCACATTGAAGAGCTCATCATTAATGAGTACTTCTCTTAATACTGTGTTCTATTAGTAAATGATTCCATATAGTCTGAGGAAAAGAAGTCAAAAATCCTATACTGATTAATACATAGTTTCTAATTTTTTTGTGACTCACTCTTGTGCCCAGTCCTGGTTTTGATGTTAGAGACGGGCAGCTGACCATATTGTCCAGGCATAATCACCTGTTTTATGGAAGTGAGTTTAAAGGATCCTAGCTGGAGCAGGGAAGCTTTGAAGGACAAAAGTGATAGATTTGTAGAGCAGGATTCCAAGATAACAATGGCTCTTTGAAAGCAGGGAAGAGAAATAGCTGCTCCAGAAATTCTTATGATGCTTATGGAGTAATTAAGAGATGCTGTAGCACTGCCTCTGCACAGCTGGGATAATGGCTTTCGTTACATAAATGGTTTCTTCTGGCTTGTGTTCTGCACAGGGCTGCTTAAGCAACTAAACTTACTTCTGAGGTGGTGATCTGGAGAGCCTGTAAGAAGCAGCTCTCTTGTAATATCTTAGCAGTTTCTTGAACATGTGCTTTCTCTTTCCTTCAGGAGTGATGCTCTAGTTCCACGACTATAAAGTCATAGAATCACAGAATGCCTAAGGTTGGAAGGGACCTCTAGAGGTCGTCTAGTCCAACCCCCCTGCACACGCAGGGCCACCTAGGGCACATGGCACAGGATTCAAATTATTATCTTTTGAGAGGAAGTTCCTCTTGTCAGGTTGAAGATAAATTTTAGGATACACTTATGGCAAGAGGAAGAATGAGAAAGATTTGACCAATCAGCATGAATTTCTGTTAATTGCCAGGGTGGAACCATATAGCATGCTACTTAAAAGGCAAGTAACTTACATTTTACTACCTGCTACTACCACCTTTGCAGTAGTGAACATCTGAAGAGGGAGTAGACTCGTCTAATAAGGGACATGGCTTTTGGAAACAGTTGAAAGTCCGGTGTTTGTAGTAGTGATATGTATAACAATGCTTTATAGAATAAACATGTGGAGTAACAGCTGTTCGAGTGGTGATGGTGTTAATCTTTCCATGTTAATAGGTAGAAGCAGTTTGCAGCACATGGGAAGACTCCAGTCCTACTTACGGTGCTTCTGAAATGAATACAAAACTACTAATTGGTAATATTACCTTTCTCTCCAAGGATGGTGGCTACATTAATCAGAAAACTTTTTTTGCAATGGAATCTGTTTGTGAAGGTATGTAGAGGCTTTCTTGTTTGTGTGTCAAGGGTATGTGCAATGTGAAAACATTAATTGATCAAGGGTGTGTGTATATGTGTCTCTATATATTATTTTATATATACACGTATATATGTGTCTTCTGATAAATGTGTATCCCACATCCCTGAAAAGTGAATGAGTGAAGCAAATGTAAGGATTTGGGTCAAGAAAGTTCTATGTCCATTCTCACTGAGCATAACATACTCGCGCCAGGACCAAATGTATGTTTTTGCTGGCATCTCTTAGGTACTTGGACATAACCTACTGAGGATAGAAAACACAGAAAATATTCAGTGAATTTGACTTGTTCTGACTGGTCAGTTTTTAACTTAAACTTATTCTATATGGGAGTAATCTGAATGCCTTCCATAGCACTTAAGCTTGAAAATTTTTGTTTTATATAGGTTTCGAACCTTACAAAGGTGACTGGGTACAAGCTAAATATTTTATTAACCCAGCAACATGGAGCAGTGAAGCAGTTGCTGTGAAACCTTTGAGATACAAGCGAGTGGACAAGGTAGATGTTTGTGTGTTAGTTTAGGCAATGTCTTCCGTGAGCAGATACTTTGGGGTTTTAGAGTGCTGATATTGCTAGACCTTTTATAATGTAACTTTAATTAAAATATACTGACCCACTTATTTATAGAATTCCTTTTTAAATGGCTGTGTTACTTTAGAAAGAATACATGTTTTGTTTAGAGCACAATGAATAACTGCTACTTACTGATTATCAGTTGTTAACTTAGATGCTTACTGTGCTTTTAGTTATGGAGTTTCAAGGTTTTTTGTAGTGTTGGGTTTTTTAAGAAATATTTGCTAAGAGTGCTTATAGACTGGAAGGTTCTTGTATGAATGCTAATTAACCAAATATTTTGTATTTAAAATATTTTTAGTAGAATAAAAAATGAATAATTGTTCCCCCTATATATATATATATATATATACACACACACATGTATATTATATGACTTACTGTTTGACAATTTTATATATTGAATAATATATTTGTCAAGCACATGGAACTTCTGTTGTGATGGCTAGAAGTGAAATAAATATTTGGGAAGTACCAGTATTACAATGAAATCAAATGTATGTACGTGTCTACAAATGTAAAATGTAAGCACATGCTTAAGTGGAAGTTAATGCTTATCAGAAATGTTTTTCTTGTGTTTCCTTTTTGTAACCTAAAGAGAAATACAATTATGACAGATTAGTTATGTATGTTTATCTCCCTGACTGAAATTTAGATTGTAATAGTACAATGACTACTGCAGAACACAGCATAATTCTAGTAGGCCTTTTACCTTAAGTAAGACTATTATCAAATTGTTTCAGGTTCGTATTTCCAGCATCTGTGGAAGAAATGGTGCAATAGATGAGAGTATATTTTTCACTTTGGATTCAGTGAGGCTTCCTGATGGTTATTCACCTTGTGTACATGACCTAGTGAATGTGATTGTGGTGGAAAGTAATCAGTCGTGTTATATTTGGAGAGCTCTCTGTTTTACTCCCGTCGATCAGAACGGGTAACATTCATTCTCTTGTTCTCTTTCTACTTGCTAAAAACTAGAGATGAATTGTAGTTATACAGGTAAAGCTTGTAGTCTGTATTAAGTAATACGGTGGTCCAGTGCTCTGTACTGACTAGAAAGCCTGACAAGTAATTGCAAACATTATAGAGCAATATGTTTGACTCCTGTTTTTTCTTCTGTTCCTTTGAGGAGATGGGAGCGTCCATACTCCCTAGAAAAGCAAGGCCACCATCAATGGAGTTCAGTGATGGAGCAAGGAAGGAATTTTGCAGTTTTATTAGAAAAAAGCTAAGCCTGTGATACTTTGTACTTTTTCTAATCTGTGTTATCGAGACACTGCTTGAAAACTTAACTAAATTGTTGTAAGGGAATGGCTGTGAAATGAATGTTTCCTGTAATCCATTTTGCTGTAGTTTTTCAGGAGTAAAATACTGAGTGATTCTTCAGATCAGATCTGTCCTAAACAGAATAGTTTAATGATTTGAAATAATAGAGATTTGCTAGGTTTACTAGGTTTGCAAATACAATCATATTGAGAGGTTCTGCAAGTACTTTGGATGGCTAATTTGGTATAAGGAGGAACAAGGCATAAGAGGTTGGAAGAAATAGCCCAGGGGAAAAAACCTACTCCTCCACCCCTCCCTGCGAAAAAGTGGTGGAGAGAGTCTAAAGAGCAGGACATTCACATATTCACAGGATATTCACATATCTGGAAACCATAATCTTTGGGGGGAGACTTGCCCTGTTCAATGGTAGGAAAGATAGCTAAAGACAGTACATGGATCTTTGTTTAATGCCTAACCTGATTCCTTCTCATTGGAAGGAGAAATACTGAAAGTTTCTGTTGTGTTGGAATTTGAAAGGCAGCTATGGAATTATTTCTGTAATTTAGAAGCAGGTCAGAACAATCTTGTCAGGAATCATTTTGGTATAGATACTTATGCCTTTCTTTACTACCTACCATACCGGAAATTGGATGGCCTTTCAGGACTGCAAAAGACATCTCGAGTAAAGCTCTTGAGCAGTGAGCTATTACGAAACGGTGCTTCACTAATGAAAATTATGTACAGTGGCAAGTGCAGTACAGAACTTTAGCTTCAGGTTTTCCCTTATACAAAACTGTACAATTTATTCATTTGTTTTTCCATTTGGACCTATTTTTAATCACTGTAGGTTTTTTGTGTGTGTGTTTTTTTTTTTTTTGTTGTTGTTGTTGGTTTTTTTGTGTTTTTTTTTGTTTGTTTGTTTTTGGTGGCTAACCTGTTACTGAAATCAAATCATAAAAGTTAGGCCTTGTGCTTTTCTCTATTTTATTTTATTTCCTAGCCTGTCAAAACTTGAGGCAAGGTAAACTGCAGTGGGAGACACCTAGTGGGCTTTCAGAGTAAGCTCTGGCGTAGTTACTACCTTAGGTAATTAAGGAGTACTTAAGGCAGGTAAATACTGAAGAAATTTTTAAACTGTTTTGAAGTGTTGGAGTGCCATTACATTATCTGAGTAGCTTATTAATTGCAGTGTTCTTTAGGTAGCTGTGACTGAGTGTTTGACCGCAGTCACTGCCTCAAGGAAGAGTGTGACTTCAGTTTGGTAGCATTCTTTTTGTCAGCAGTATGTACAGTAGTGTCTTGCTTTTCAGCTCTTTTCACTTATCTGAAGTTATGGCTTCATACTGTAGCCATAGGCAGGAGAGGTGATAAGCAGGTGCTTAGGTACCTGCTCAAACATTAGAGAACAGAAATTAGCCAGCATTCTCCAGTCTACTCATCTCCTAAGCTCCAGTACTAAGCAGGATTCTTGCTAAGCACCTAGCTGTTGTGTTTTGGTTCAGCTCTGAAGAGAGACCTACAGGACTCTGCTTCGTGTGCCATTTGGCTCAGTTCGTAGCAAAGACCAGCTAGCTGAATTGTTTTAATCTTACAATCAAATTTTTGGCCCTGGCTTATTGTGCTGCTGTCGAAAAGCTTCTTTTTCAATTTCTGCCTAAGCTAGTAAAAGTAACCGAATGGTTCTGGAAATATATATTTGTATATATTTATATATATATTATATATATATATATAAATATATATATAAATTGATATATATTATATATAATATTATATATAATACATATTTTATATAAAATATATGTAATGTAATGTATATTGTATAATTTATATAATATATAGTGTATATATATTAATATGTATTTTATATACATGTAGCTGAGCATTCTGTCTTATCTGCTTCATCTTAAATACTGGGACAATGTTTTAGTCTAGTAATTCGCAAACTTGTACTGAATCGAAGATATTTCTTGAGTCTGTGTTTCAAAATCACTGTATATAATTCTGTCTTCTTACAGACTATCTCACTCTAATGGAGTGAATCTGGATGAGCCTTACGAAAACCTAATGAAAGACAAAGGAGGACTGGAAGTATCAAGAATGACTAATTTTGGAACTCTGAAGCAGGGGGAAACTAAAAGCATGATCATTTGGATAGAGTAAGCCTTTTCAGTTGTTTAAGCTTTGTGTCTTTCCAGCATGCTATGTTCAGACAGAAGCCTCCCATATTGGTCCTTTTGGTTTATAACCTTCGAGCAACCCCTCAAAAATGGAATTAAGGAGGGTTTTGTCAGACGTGTAATGAGCAGATATCTTACAAGTAGTGCTCTAAGGTTCTCTTGTTTCACTTCTAATAAATCCCTTCTGAGTTGAAAACTAATAAATGCTTTTATTTATGTGGGCATTTTTAAATTAAGCTACAGATCTGCTGTGCTGACCAAGTCTTACAGCAAAGAAACTGCTGCCTACTTGCACACTAAAAGTAGACCATTTTTGCTTGTTTTGTTTATTTGTTTCGGAGGAGGGTGGGAGGGGAGTTGTTTTGTTCTTAAGCTTCTGGACATACAGACATTGGACCTGAATGGCCTCCATTTTGCGCCTTTTTTTTTCCCCTAAAGATTAGCCTCATATGATGAATGTTAAATTACAAATGTTTTCTTGTTAGTTTGTTTGGTTCAGTTTAACTATACAGAAATATAGGGTATTAATGTTGTTTCTTTTGTGGTACTTTCTATGGTAATTGATATGGTCTGTAAATATTAACACCTAGTAGAGGTTTTCATTCTCCTCAGAAACTTTCTCAATTTCTTTCTGAAAAAAAATAGTGGTGAATCCACCTACTGTTGACTTATATTTTACTCCAGGTAGAATTATGCTTCCCCAGAACATTAACTATGCATTTAGTTATATAATTAACTCCATTATTGCTTACAGGAATATAGGGAGTATACCACAGTCCTTAATCAGCTGCAGACTAGCTGGATGGGTAAAAGACAAGCAATTCAGTTTTCAAATTTCTCAAAGATGCCAGAGCAATTCAGCAGCATATCTGTCATCTCTTACAATAAATCAACAGAAAGTCTTAAAAGCTGCAATTAATTCATATAGCGACAGCAGAGGAACAACACATGAGTCATTGAATAACGCATCTATTGCGAAGAATGGAAGCCTTCCAGGTAGAGTAATGTTTTAACATTTGAATACGGCAATACTGAGCATTTTAACTCATCAGAAGCCTTTGTGAGTGTTTTGGGGGTTTGTTTGTTTTGTTTTGTTTTGTTTTTTGCTTCTCTTGAGGAAACTTGCCTGTGCTAGATATAGCAATTGTGATGACAGAACTGTCGTAATCTGTCTACTACAGAAGAAAATAATTCTCAGGATCACAGTTTATCAAGGAAAAAGGAAAACTTTTCCCTGGGAGACAATGAAAATCTACATAATGGGGTAAATGAGCAAAGAGAAAATGCAAAAGAAGAGTTGATGAATGAGGCTGTTACTACTGGAGAAACTATTATACCGCCAGGTGGAAAAACATTTATAGAGGTTGTATGCACTGCCAGGTAAGTGTTTATTTGTTCTGACTAGCATAATGGGAATAAATCTTAAAAACTGACTCAATACTTCCTTGATTCGTGCCACAGTTCCCCTTTGATGTAATATTAAGCATACATGAGCAAATTATGTAGAGATACATTACTAAAGCTTGAAAGTAGTTAGCATTTTTCAATACTTTGTTGTCCCAAGAAAATGGTAGCAATAGTATTGAAGAAATACAGTGAGAGTAGTTAACTCTGGTAGAAATTGAAAGAAGATGAAGAAAATAGCTGCAGCTGGTTGTATTCTAATTGGAAAGCAATTGCTCTGTGAGCAGTGTAGTTGGTGTAGATTTCCTGGGGATATCTGTTCTAATATTTCTTTCCGTCTTGCTAGCCTGAAATCATCAAGTCCCTGTCCAAATTTCTTAACTTCTCTGTCCTGTGATGCTGAATGCCAATGAACTGTGCTGGGAGAAAAAAAAAAAAAAACTTCCATCAAAGTATTGTTCATAGAGGGAAGAGCTTTCAGGCCTTAGAAAAGCCTTGAAAAACAGAAGTACTTTGCTGTACAAAGTATATCTTTAAGTCATTTAAGAAATGAAAAGATTTGGCATTGATTTTTGTGACCCTCTTCAGATTTCAAGGGGGAACCTTGTGCTGGAAAGCTTTCTTTCATAAACTTCTGGGTACTTGAAGCTGTAGCCCCTCAAACTCTTCATACCACATCTGTTGATCCTTATCATCATTGTTTAAAGATGAGACAGGGAAAAGCAATTTTTTTCTCCATTCTTCAGAGCAATTTTCAGATTACTTCCGTTTCATTTTAAGTGATGACACGGAGGGTTGAAATTCATGTAGGAGAATTATGTAGCTCCAGTTTCAAAGGTAAACTCCAGGCAGGGCCTGCCTTTGCGGAGAAAGGCATGTATATAATGAACAATTTCTATCACTGTAGAACTGTAAATATCAGAAAATCTGAGAAACTTCTAATAGTACAAAATGATCCATGTAACTCCATAAAATGTAGCATGAAGATTTAACAAGTATTTGCTGACTTCTGCCCTTAAGAGACTGTAGACCCTGAAAATGTTGAAGTACTGAGCCAATGTGCTATAGATAAAACCGGGCTGGCTTTAGGCTGAGTAAGTCATGTTAGGAAGTGTGAATATTATTGTTTTAAGAGCCTATCTTCTGCTTGCTTGAAGAAACCCTGGATACAATAAGGAGCTCCTGTTGCTTGTTTTTTCTGATTTTGTTATTGGACGCTATATTGAAACCACTGTAATAAGTGAAGAAGAATCAAAATTGGCACCTGTGGAACCATTTTCTCCAAGAAAACCTAATATTGTCTCAGTATCTCAGCAAAAGAAGACAACAGTGGTTGCAACTAACTACAGAAGGTACTGTGAACTAGATCCAAAAATGTTAGCAGTGCTAAATACAATTAATATGTAAACACATTAAATATTAAACATAAAATGCTAAACACAGTATTAATAAATGCCTGTTCTATAATGCAAAGGAAATGCAAAATGGGAGTCTTTGTACATAATATATGTACATTATAAACAAAATAGTAACTGTGGACTTTATTGACAAAGTGCCTTTTTTTTTTTTCTTTATCTAGGAATTTCTTTATAGACTTTTTTGTATAGGAACTCTTTCCACTGTGTAATGCAGGATAAACTTTTTAGAACTAGATTATTCTGTAGTGCTACAAATAACAGTTATTAATGTCATTTAAAAAAAATAAAATCATTTCACAGCTGTATTTGATTCACTAGTTTTGTGAACAGGAACATCTCTCATTTGAAAGAACTCTTTTTTTTTTTTTCTTTTTTTTTTTTTTTTTGCAAGAGAACTTTCATAGTACATACAGTATTAGTTATAAAAATATCTCTAAACTGCATAGAGCAGAGTACATGATGTTTTAAAGTAATCTGTACCTACAGCATTTCACTTTCTTCTCAGTGTAGCAAGTTGCTAACTGTTAGGAGGTTTAGCGTGTCTTTTCATATCCTTAGTGGTAGGGCTTGCTAATTAGGTGCTCAGCATATACAAGTTGAGAATGCTAAATGATATGACATGTTCCTTTTGTTTTAGAAATTGCAGAAGGCAGTTGCCAAGCTTTCTTCCACATTATACTATACCAGATGGATTAAGAAAGTGTGTGGAGCAGAAGTTGGACATACTGACTTTTCAACCCCTCCTTGCAGAGGTATGCAACCTTGCAGTTATATAAGAGAACATACTTTATGTAGGTTTTGCATTCATACTGGCCTCAATTTAACAAAAGGATATAGCTTTAAGTATAACAGAAGCAAAAGTAATAAAACCAAGAAGACTCATGTTTTAATCTATATCCCTTAACAGAATCTAAAGTTTTGTGAATGCAAAAGATGAAATATGGAAAAAATGAAAGGAATTGCAAATACACTACAGAGCAATATTACAGCATAGTAAACAAAGTCATTATTTAGACATCCTCAGAAAGTGTTTGGTATGGTAACTGTAGTCCTGCTTTATCCTCTATGAAAGAGTTACTGAAATCATTGTTTTGTTCATGCTCGAGTGTAATTCACCACAACTTGCACAGATTCTTCCTGCAAGTATATATATCTTGCAATTTCAGAATATATAACAAGAGGATCACAAGTCTAATAAAATATTAGTGATTCTTTCTCCAGAGCAGTAGGTTTTGATTCCTAGTAGAAGACATTGCAGCCACTCACTTTGCCTAAAGACTAGGGTCAAATAAAAGGTAATGGCCAAATGCTTTCTTCTGAAAATCTTGCCAAAAAAATAGAACTGAGGTGTTTGCAGTGAGTTAGCAGGGCAGTGATCCTGTGTGGGGTGATTTTGTTCTGTCTTGTTTTTCTTTACTAGCCATTGTTTAGATAGTGCTATGTTTCTGGAGAATGTGTTCAGCAAGATGCATTAAGCTGTGAGGGAGAAAGTTTAGGTACTTTCAGGTCGGTCATAAATCATAAGTATCATCAGAGACTGTTGTGATTTCAGCCATTGACCCGTGTCTGCCCAGCCTACTTAGATTTTTTCTATATTCTGTGATTGCTGAGCAGAGAATTTGGATTACAGACTGTCCCCTGCATCTAAGTGCTGAAACTCTCATGTGAGTCAGAGGGAGACCTGGTTAACTCTTCAGATGACTACTGGCTATTATGTCTGGTCCCCAAAGTCCATATGAATCCTGCAAATTTTGAGCACGATAGGAGTTTAAAAGTTCAGCTGGCTGATAGATAACTGCATTTTGGTACCTTAATGAGGTGGTTGCTGTGCAGTCTGTCTAAAGAGCTGTTTGGTAGAACATGTAGAACAGTGGGGCCTGTATCTGAGTAGAAGGTACACTTGTAACGCATGACACTTTGTTTTTCAGCATCTTAATCTAGATAATTATAAAGCAAACTTCTCTACTCTCTTGTGGCTTGAAGAAATCCATGCAGAAATGGAAATAAAAGACTATAGTATGAGCGGGATTACTTTGAAAAGGAATGGGAGCTCTTTGGTTTTGGAAGTACCAGGAGTGGAAGAAGGCAGACCCTCCTTGAACATAGGTAATGATTAGTGTGAAATGAAGCTAAATAGCGTTTTGATTGATATCTTAAGTGCAGTACAAACTGCAGTAACAGCAGTGTTACTGCTTGCTAAAACAGTCTGTCACATATTTGAACACAAAATTAATCCAAACTATGAAAAACGTTAACTGTGTCACTGGTGTCTCACTGGCTGGCTGTGTGAGGAAGCACTGGATGTGTCTGCAATACTGTTCTGAGGTCTTCAGATTTTTTTTCATGTACAAGAATTGGTTGGGCTTACCATAAAATCAAGCTGTGCGGTGTAGTAATGACTAGGAGGCAAGAGGCGTTTCAAAACTAAAAGCAAGGAAAGAAATTAAAATTGAATTTAGAATTTCCAATATTATGATTACAGGATATTGTTTTGGTAAGTGTTAAAGATTAAATGGCCTCCATACTAGGTACCATACTAGGTACTTTGGAAACGTATTGCATAATTCACATTGCAGTTCAGAACTAGAGTCTAAATGAAGTGCTAACTTACTCGTGGATATGGATATACTTTACTAAAGTTTACTTGATATCTTGCAAATCCTAGCTTAACCATGCACATGAAAAAGAGAAAAAAGTGTTGCAGTGGAAAAAAAAAATGTTGCAGTGAGAATTTGACCATTTGTTGTAACTGTATGTTGTCTTTTAACTTTGCTTAGGTGATAAGGTGATATTGAAAAGTCAGATCTACTGTGAGCATGTAGTAGAGTATGTAGCCTATATTACGGAGGTAAGTGAACTGCATCTCCTGTTGGGAAATAGTGTGATTACCAGGGTTCTAAAGGGGAGCAGCAGTTCGCAGAGGCCACACGGGGGTCATATAAGATTTGTTTTGTTTTATTAAGCTGTTACGTGGTGGAGTTTTTGTTTGGTTTTGTTTGTGCTGTTGTTTTATCTGTGCTCTAGAGTAGGTAGGGTTTTTTTAATTATGAACTATGGTTGTCGTGTTTTTGTTTTTAAGACTTTTTCGGCTTCTCTCTTTCTCTATAGATAATAACTTTTATCTGCTCTAAAAGCGCTACAAGCATAAATTAAATATGTAATATATTAATAGTAGTTTCGTGTGTTTTTTGTTTTTTAATATTTTCAAAGATACTTCCGTAAGTTACTGAATGCCCACATAAATTGACCTGTTTAGGTTTTTTTTGTTTGTTTTTTTTATCTTTGCAACAGATTCATAATGAAGATATTACTCTTAAACTTCATCCAGACTTTGAACAGACTTACAACTCGGAACCCATGGATGTGGAATTTGTTCATTCTAGGTATTTTACAGATTTCTGAATGGGTATAGACACAATTGTTTTTTTTTTTTTTGTTTTGTTTTTATTTTTTTATTTTGGTACTAATTCTTTTATCTTTCTCTCTCAACACAGCTTTCTTGCTACGTGCGTTGACATAGTAACTACATTTGCAGTCTTTTATGAAAGAACTTGTGTCTTGTATCTCCTTTTTAATGTATAAATGTTTGCTGCAGTGCCACAAGTGAAGTAGGTGATTTCTGGAGGAAGAAAAAAAAAATGCCAATATGGCTGCAAGATTATGAAAGGTTGCTACTGTTAGCCACCTGTTTTTTTTTTATGCTAACAACATATTTCATTTATGGACTATTATCTCTATTTAATTGCTTAGTCTTCTCTGTAAAACTAGCTCTGCATGAAATTTGTTTGAAACAATTCTAGACAACAAGATTCTCTAGCTCTCCTCTGAGACAAAGTAGAGATACATGAATCAGAATATTGTTCATAGCAAAAGCTTTTGATTAACATTTCTGCAACATATTTAATATTTAAATGTTCCTATATAAGATTCTTTTATTGTTATACATATGCCTGTATATGTGAGCAGTGGTTCATAGAAAATAATGAATGTCTTGAAAATGCTGAATATGCTGATGTGTGTTATGGAAATTTAAGCTTTTACTCTAATCCACAAATCACTATTCTGATAACAGGATTACCAGTAGGCGATGCCAGTTGGCAGTTGAGCAAGCTGTATATCTGGGTGAAAAAGGTATGTTAATTAAATTTAAACTAGAGGTGTTTGGTTTCAGGGAGTCTCTCTGTTTTTGTTTCCTTTCACATCTGACTAGTGATTCTTCCTGAAGCGTACTGAGAAGAATGCATTGTAGTCTGTTTTTTGAGAGGCTTCCTCATAAATGGCGAGATTTTGTTTTTTAAAAAGTAACTCTTAGGTACAGTGTATGTGTTACTGGAACCATTCTATCTGTTTTCTGTCATAAGAGGGCTTTTTTATGAGCAGTTTGAAGCAATAACCAATGTATGTCTACCATTGTAAGAATATTATGTGAAAAGCCAGTGTTTCCTGTTACCTCAGGATATATTAAAATGAACTAATTCCATTAAATGGATTGTGCACTTATAGTGAAGTCACACAGATCTTTCCCACTAATACATTAGTTCTTGCAGACCTATTTAGCAACTCAGAGTAAGGCTGTGTATCAGCAGCAATATAATTAACAGGTATAAAATACTTAAGTGGTTTTCACATTTATTTCTCTTTTCCTTCTAAATTTAAAGTGTTGTTTCCAGAAAGGCTCCTTTTACAGTCACCACAAGCAGAATATTCTGTTGTTGATGATGGCCTTGAACAAGGTTTCAAACAGGAGAATAAGGTAAATTTTTCTTGAAATACTTAGAGCATTTACTACTTACAGATTAGTAAGATAACTACTATGGTAGCTATTGTTACTCCTGTAATAATGCATTGAAAAATCAAAGTTGTGTTCTGTTTTCTGATGGTGGAAGTATTTGTTTTCTGCTGGGGCAGAGAGAGGGGAACCTACGACAAATGAAGATGATCAAGCTACCGCTCCATAGATGGAGATTCCACTATTCCTGAATGGCCTGTGCCCCTGCTTCACTCTAACTGCCCTCCTGTTGATTCCTGGCCTTCCCCATTTCTTCTTTAAACATCCACTCTAAATTTTCCAGATGAATCTTTGGGGTGTTACCCCTTATTATATTGTATGCTGCTACTAAGAAAGGTTTGGTGCTGTTGTTTTTTGTAACTCATATTTAAGTTGCTGTATATGATTAATGAGACTGCCTTTTTAACTTCTCCTTACCAAATTAAAAAAGCCAAGGTTTCAACCTGTCCAGCTCATCCTGCGAACATGCTGTGGGCGCATACACAATTCTAGTATCCACAGTAGCACTGGGCCCTGAAAAGGGCATGGGAATTAATGTGTGGCCAGGGGATACCCAAACTACATTGATTCACGCAGCTTTTCCATTTTACTTCTCCTTAGAAAAAGACTTTTGAAATTCAGTGACTCAATTGTCAAGGCTCTCATGGTCTCTAGGGATTAATGATAGGTCATCAGGCATTTCAGCATGACTTCTGCTTTTGTGTTGTCTGCAAATTTGGTAATGGTAGGAGTCTTACTCCATTCACTGAGGAAAGATAAATACTGATCTCCAGAAGCAACCTGGGATGCTCAGTCTGTGACCAATTTCCAGTTGAGTATCTAAATAATTCAGTAGTTAAGTCAGTTTTCTAACTCATCTAGCGGTTTGTTCCTCAACGCACAGATGATAATGCCATGGTAAGTACACCATGTCAAAAACCCTGCTGAAATCAGTGCAGTCAAGACTACAGCTCCTGGGTCTTGTTTGCCTGACTGATCAGTCACAGTCATCGAAGGAAATAGAGGCTGGACTTGCAAGGTCTGCTGCTTGGCACAGCCCATTGACTGTTTCTGCTGAACTCCCTTTCCAACCTCAAAGGAGGGAGGACAGCATCGCCTGGACCCCTCATGCCTGTCCTAGAGCTGTATCTTACCTCAAGGCCTTGCTTTACTCGAGCTGTTAGTAATACCCACATGGATGAGCAACAGAGGTAATCAGAAGGGCAGTTAGGCCTTGCATCCTTTCCAAGACGTCATGGGTCTGGGCAAGCAGCAGACATTCCTGGGTGGTATGTTTGACCATCAAGCAAGAAGGAGAAACCAACCACTAGTCACTTTGCTGAATTAGCATCAGGATTATTAAGAAAACTGAGGTATCTAGCTCAGAGTTTTCTTTCCCTGGCAGAACTCACCTGAACCTGTTTCAGAAACTTTAAATATAAATTGGGAACTCTTGGTATCTTTTTCTTCTGTTTCATCTTCATCTCTTTCCAGTACCATATATACCATAGATACCATATATAATGAGATAGCATTACCTTTTTATTTGCAAAAATAAAAACTCAGCAACTTTCAAGGTATTAGTGAAGATAGTTACATGTCATCTTAAGGTTTACCTTAGCTTGATGATATTTTTCAGGTCAAGAATCTACAGAACAAACAGACAAAATGCATGACATCAAGGGAAATGACCGTACCAGATGTGGTGACAGTTCTACCCAAAACAAGTCAACCTGGTATATTTTAATACTTCTTTATATTTAAGTATATTTAAGCTCATGTTTACAGTAAATCAGAGCTGATTAGGTGCTTTTAGATGCCCTCCAACTCTACGTTTTTAAGAAACTGTAGAATTTTCCTGGCAGGAAACTTCCAGCGTAGAAACACCTTCAGTTCTATAGATAGCCAGTGTAATATTTTTGTGGTCAGTAAATTATCTGTACTTTACACAGGCAATACTTTTATCAAGAGACAGTGATCGTCACACAAAGTATCTTACTTATTCCTCTGATGGTATTTCATTTTTGGAGTAGTTCTTTTTGTAAATGTGCCAAAAACTTGACAAAGGTTTCAGAAAGTACAGGTCATTTATATGCTTGTCTGGAAAGAGTGACTTAAAATACTAGTACTTCATTTGGTAGAGTGACTTTTATCACACTTTAACAGTAGAATCCCTTGATGATTTGGGAATACCTGAAGCACTTCTGTAGAGGGATTAGTAAAGTACTGTCCTATTAAGCTAAAACCCATCTAAATGAAACGGGAGCAGTTTTCTTAGCTACCATTTGTCGGTAGTACTCCTATTATCCCTCAGAAGTTACTTTTTAGCAACTTTATCTAAACTAGGAAAAACAAGGGTGGGTTAGATTACAGTGTACAGTTTTATAGGATGTTTTGATACATGATTGTAGTCCTTTTCTGTTCTTTGATTTTTGTAAAAGATACAATACTTTTGAAATCTTAATGGCTATTTTCTATATACTGTTTCATGAAATAGGAATTTGGGGGGGGCTTCATAAAATGTTGCTGCTTGAAAATGGAGCTGTTCATGATGTCAGCCTAAATTGCATTAACGTATGTATGTTAAAAATGTTTTTGTGTCGTTTTAATGTATGCTTTTTTACTGGACTACAGTCAGTGAAACTATGACGCTTAAGCAGGCACCTGGCCACTTTTTCAATCCTCTGCTGAATGAGCACCAGAAACTGGCAGTGAAAAGGATATTAACTGGTGAATGCCGTCCAACTCCTTATGTCCTTTTTGGACCACCAGGAACAGGAAAAACATTAACAATAGTTGAAGCTATTTTACAGGTAATAGCGGAAGACAAATCAGTCATCTCATCCTTTCAATATTAAACACTTAAAGTAATTCAAGGAAAGTGAGTACAATTATGATTTGCTTCCAGATACAAAAGGTCTTTGAAATATTCCTTTCAAAATATTTCTTTATAATGCAGTGAAAGTGAAAAGATGTAGGTATAAATTTGTTAACAGATCTCAAAATGACTTATTTTCAAAGCTTCATATTTTTACATTTTTTTAAAGCTTTAGTAAATAGCATCTAACCAGTGATTCCAGTGCTGCATACTAGGTTTATGAAGCACAGATATTTTGATATGCTATGAATTTTCAGTTGAGAACACTCAGCTTTCAAATTCTGAACAGTCTTAACTCTCAGGATTGGTGCTCTTGAACTGCAGAGGTGAATTGTGTATTCAAAACTCTTCTGAATTTTACATTCAATAGCTGTAAAAAATTATGTGGATGTATGTTTGAGTTATTGCTACTTGCTTAAGCCTTGGCTACTTATCTAAATGTCCTTTTCTGTAATTGTCGTCTTAAATGTAGATACATTATACTTTGCCAGACAGCCGAATTTTGGTCTGTGCGCCATCAAATACTGCAACAGATCTAATTTGCTTGCGGCTACATGAAAGCCATCTGTTAAAACCAGGAACCATGGTCCGAGTTAATGCGAGCTGCAGGTCTCCAGAGGTAACTATACAGATAACTTAGGCAATAACTCTAGTTAATATTACCATTTTCACATGTTGATTTTAATATACCATTTTAATAATATACAGTTGCTGTTTCTTAGGCTGGTGATTCTTGTTTACGATCCAGGGGAATGCACTGGAAACTGTTCATCATAGCTTGTAATGCAGCTGTATAAGCCTAGGATCTGAGCTTATTTCTTGGTGCTTAACTCAACTCTACTAGTTAGCATATGATGTGTCAGTGGAAACTTTAATGTGATAAAATTCTTTCAATTGTGAAACAATCCCAAAATCTGCTATTCAAGTCAAGCCTTTACCTCTCCAAATCAAGACTACTAACTACTGACTACTTTTTTTTTTCCCCCTAAGAAGAGGGGGGGAAGGAAAAAAAAAAGTGAATAAGTAGGGCTATTGTTTTGCATCCAGATTGCGTGCCTTTGTGTGTGTGTGTGTATATATGTTTAATTTTGTCCTTAAAATGAAGGAAATGATTCTATTATGCTGTGAAATACGCACTATTTTATTCAGTCAAATTTGTGAATAATTCATTTCAGTGAATGAATGGGTTCAAACCTAAGCAATTTTTAACTTCTAGAAGGGAGCTTTTAGTAGTCATTTTTTTTCATTCATACGAAAATATTTAGTTTGAGTGGCATCTTACTTTACAAAATTCTTCATTGTTGTTACTGTTTCTGCAGCAAATTGATGATATAGTGAAGCCTTACTGCAAAGACGGTGAAGATATTTGGAAAGCATTATGGTTCAGGATAATAATTACAACATGCAGCAGTGCAGGGCTGTTTTATCAAACTGGAACACGGTACAGTACATTATATATGAATATTGCTGAGATATAAACTTCAGGTTTTGTAATATCCAGATGAGACTTCCTCCATACTTTAAACTGAACTGTTTTAATACTGTTTTTTTGAATGTGCCTCTATTTAGACACTGCTGAGTCTGGATAGCTTCTTACTGAAATTCTTGGTTTTAATAATATTTCAGCTGAGACTCTATAATAAATTGAAGAATCATCTTGAAAAATATTAAAATTTCTTGATACAGTGTAGGCGTAAAAGAGTTTTTGTTCATACTGAAATCATACTGAGCTTTTCATCAAATCACCTTCACTAGCTATAAAAATGAATAATGTAAAGTGCTCTTAACCTTAAGCATATGAGAATCTTTAGTTTTTACTATATAAAATGGCACTTTTGAAATCTAATTTGCACACATAGTTTTGCACTAACAGAGTCTAAGGGATTTTCCATGCCAAACCGAGTGCATTATTCCAATTAAATAGCCAGAGGAAACTGAGAACAAGGAGGAATCTTCTAAATGTCATTAAAATGTTTTGTTTCAGCAAGGTTATTAAGACGAACAGGGGTTGTGTATATCAGAATATGTAAAAGAAATCACGGATAAGGGCTTTAAACCTACTAGGTTGCTTCTGCTAACTTCTGTGCTGAAACTTTATGTGGAGTTGTATTGGTGCAATACGACTTGGCTTGAGCCAAGAGGTCTGTGTAATTTCTGAGGCCAACCACGGGGTGGCAGAATGAAATAATCTGAAAACAGCCCTTTTTGGGTCATGTTGTTTTAACCCTAGGCTTGGACACTTCACACATGTAATTTTGGACGAGGCAGGGCAAGCAAGTGAACCAGAGAGTCTGATTCCTCTTGGGTTGATTTCAGAAGCTAATGGACAGGTATTTCTCTTAGCATCATCTTCTGAAAGCATAAAAATTTTGACTTTTTATCGTCATGAACTATGTCAAATGATTTCTAATTACTTCATAATCTACTATGCAAACTCTCATTTCTTGGTAATGAGCATGACAAGATGAATGTTTGCAATGGATTCTATTAATACATGATTTTACTAAATTACTTTTTACATTCTAGGCACTGTGTCCATTTCCCACATTTAAAAATAGTTGACTTGCATCTTAGGTCTACTTTGGTAGTACAGGATTCATATAATTGAATATGTAAAAATAAAATATTTTATGTTAAGCTCTAAATATTTGTTATTGCATTATTCTGGGCCTAGACCACCTTCACACACACACAAAAAAAATGGAGGAAAGCAGAAAATACAAATTGACTTTTAGTTCTAAAATGTGAAACTACACTTTTAAGCACTATTTTTAATACAAATTTTTCTTAACTGCATACACAGATAGTTCTTGTTGGAGATCCAAAGCAGTTAGGGCCAGTAATAAAATCTGAAGTTGCAGTGGCTTTTGGATTAAATGTGTCCTTGCTGGAAAGACTCATGTCACGATCTATGTATCTGAGAGATGAAGATGCTTTTAGTGCCTATGGATCGTACAATCCTTTGCTGGTGAGTAAATCTTTTGTGTGGTGGGGTTTTTTGTTTTGTTTAGTTTTTTTCTCCCTCAGATTAAACACAGAAAAAATTGTGCTTCCTGTTATCAGTTTCCTTACCACCTTTTTACTCCCTAACGCATAGTAGTAAATTTATTTTGATTTTTTTTTTTTTTTTTTTCCGGGAAGGCTCAAGGATTTCAAATATATACTTTAAAAAAACGCCCCTTCAGTATGTTAAAGCCCTTCTCTGTCCTTATTTCTTATGTTCCTAGGTTTTATTTTCTTAAGATCTCTATTTTTAAGCAAAATAAGTCAAATATGATACAACACAAAATTGTAAATACTGGCTCAAACTTTTCTTTCATCAGCATTGGCTAGACTTACTCTAGCTTCGCCTTTGTAACTTAATTCTCCACAGAAGCAGCAGCATAGCTTCCACATTTATCATAAAAAGAGACATAGAAGCTATTCTAAAAGCTGTTCTAAAAGTAACCTCTGTTTGTATCTTTTCTGCATTAAAGCCATGTACCGTGAAGACCAATGAATAATTGTGCGTTTCGGCTACAGATTTGGGGTTTTGTCTTTGCAGATCACAAAGCTTGTGAAGAATTACAGATCACACTCTGCATTGCTTACCTTGCCATCGAAATTGTTTTATCATAGAGAGCTGGAAGTTTGTGCAGACACTTCTGTAGTAACTTCTCTGTTGCATTGGGAAAAACTGCCTAGGAAGGGCTTTCCATTAATTTTTCATGGAATACGGGTATGTAAAATGTTCGTGTAGTTAAGGTATGGATAATGAGGCCTGATGCAAATTGGCTGATGTAGACAAGGGTTTTCTTTAGTCTAAACTTCACATATATACATTTTGCATATTTAAAAATAAAGTAGATGATCCAGAAGTCATATTTCTTGAATGTATCCTAGGAACTTGAGCATCTACCCCCACTGCATTGTATTTTAGAGACATTTTGATTATAAATTTAACTTCTTAACAGAATAAATTAATCAAGATGGGGCTCCAGGCAGCTGTTTTTATATTGTCTTTTGATGTGAATTTCCCATGTTGGAATGAATATAAGTTATAAAACTGTAGGATTAGAGCAGCTAGAGGATCTAGCCCGAAAGCGAACAAGAAGAAATACCATGTTAAAACATTCTCTTTAGTCTTCAAATAAACTAGTAAAATAATATCCAATCTATCTTTTGTTGGAGAAGCTTGATTCTTGACTCTTCTGCGTGGCACAGAACCAAGGTGCTAGGCTGGCTGCTAACCCCTGTTTTTCCGAGTAGTTCTCTAATTTCTGTGTCACACATTTAGAGTGCTGTCGTCTTAGAAATTTTTAAACTAGAAACTTAGAATGATAGTGGACATGTTTGTTGGGAATACCATATAGCAGAGAGACTTGGGATAATATTACATCACAGCACTGAGTGCCCTTACAAAACCCATCCTTAAGGATGTATAATTGTATTGTCACTTGTCATACCTGTTTTTTATCTTCTGATTTCCTGTCCCCTAATGCAGGGCAGTGAAACACGGGAAGGTCACAGTCCCTCGTGGTTTAATCCGACAGAAGCAGTTCAGGTGATGCGGTACTGCTGCCACCTCGCTAAAAATGACCGCAGCAGTGTGTCGGTGGCTGATATCGGAGTGATGGCGCCCTATCGTAAGCAGGTATGCTTGGTTTCTAAGGGCTTAAAAGTTACCGTGTTTATCCTGTGGTTTTACTTAGCTGCTATGGTTCGTAAAGGCAGGGAGACATATCTCAAACTTCACGATATGCCATGTTGCATAGTGTTTTATCAGTCCATTAATGATGCTTCCATTGAAGTCTGTCTTAGGGAAAGATGACAGTAATGGTAGTCAGATTTGCTTGATTGTAAAAATTAGCAAGTGATTAGTTGGAGATCTTCTTGCAGTTGGAGATAGATATAAACTTTACAGTTACTGGAGGGGAAAATAGTGTAACTCACTCTAATATCCACAGTTGATACAAATACAATATGTGTAATTAGCGGTCCAGTTCTGTCAGTCACTTGGTACTGAAGGGTGAAATGGAAAAGAAGTGTAGTAGGGGGCTTATCACTCTGTGACTTTGAGGAAGCTGAAAGAATTAGCCAATGGGATCCTGGCCTGCATGAGGAGGAGTGTTGTCAGAAGGGATCCTCCCCCTACTGAGCTCTGGTGAGGCTGCACCTGGAGTATTGGGTACAGTTCTGGACTTCCCAGAGAAGAGGGACGTGGAGCTTCTAGAGAGGGTCCAGCATAGAGAGACAAAGATGATTAAGGGACTGGAGCATCTTTCTTAAGAGGGAAGACTAAGCGAGCTGGGCCTGTTTAGTCTGGAGAAGACTGAGAGGGGATCTGATCAATGCACATCAGTATCTTAAGGGTACCTAGAGAACAGAGACAGGCTATTTTCAGTGGTGCCCGGAGATGGGACACAACAGCCACAAACCAAAGCACAGGAAATTCTGCCAGAATTTGATGAAAAAAATCTTGACTGTGAGGGTGACAGAGCCCTGGAACAGGCTGCCCAGAGACGCTGTGGAGTCTCCTTCTCTGGAGATCTTCCAAACTGCCTGGATGCCACCCTGTACCACATGCCTCCTGCTGGAGCAGGGGGTTGGACTAGATAATCTCTGGAGGTCCCTTCCAACCTCAACCATGCTGTGATTCTGTGAGTTAGGACTTCTGAGCTGTCTACAGGAGAAACTTGTACTGCTGTTTGAACCCATAAACAATGCTGAATGTAAACTTCAAATGCAATGCTTGATTTATTTTTTATTTACTTAAAGAATTGTTTATATTCAAGTCTGAGGCACTTGATTTGTGCTTTCACTTTTCAGATAGAGGTAAATCTCCTTAGACTTCCCTAGCAAGCTCTTAGCAGGATGGATATTGTCTTTCTTGATATTCACTTTGCAGTATCTGTGGCCTTGCATACCATGAACTGGGGAGACACCATGACGTGTTGGGCAAAGACAAATCCGTTTGGAAGAAATCTTCCTTTCAGATGAGAGCTCTGCTCTTGCTGATTCTGTTCTTTGGACATGTGTTCCTGCCCACATTTATAGCTTGCTATTTATTTTTCAAACATTTATACAGCATTTGTGTGACCGAGTATCTTGCGCTCACTAAAACAGATAACGCCCTTAAATACGGTGAAGTTCTTCATCTGCCTCCGATGCAGAGATAGTAAATGTCTGCTCCACAGAATGGCTGCTTCGTTTTATGATGGGAATGCAGGTCTGACAGGAGTCACTCTCTGCAATCCTTGGCCTGGGCATGAGAGGAGATGTCCTGAGGCCTTCAGTGTCCTCTCTCCAGGCAGCTCGTTCCAGCTGGTAATGCGCTCACGCCAAGCAGCCTCCTGTACCCTGCAGTGCACATGACTCTAGCTCATTCCCGTTTCTGGAGGATGCTTCAAGTTCCCTCTTACCTTGTGCAGCTGCCAAGCCTAGGTAGAATCTCCCCAATAGCCTCTCATGGTTTGAAGAAAAACATTTGCTTTGCTACATCTGACCACAAAAAATACCAGGCATTCCCCTGTGACATATATATGTTAAATCACATACTTGTACCTAAAGCATTTTCAGTTTTGAAGTAACTTCCTTCAAACATATTTCTGGTAGGTGGAAAAAATAAGATTTCTTCTAAGAAGTATTGATTTGGAGGATATTAAAGTTGGCTCAGTAGAAGAGTTCCAAGGGCAGGAGTACTTGGTTATCATCTTATCCACGGTACGTATCCTGCTGCGGTTCTGCTTCGAGTTTTTATTAGTCTCTAAATTCCTTTGGTTCTTTTGTGGTATGGAGCATTTTTTTGTTTGTTTTATTTTTTAAAAGAGAAAAGTCTTTGCAGATACTTATTTATTTTACAGATAGAGCTTCATGCAGATAATGTACCTTTTACTTAAGTGTATGTAGGGAGAATGGAAACTGCATTTTAAATACTATAGAGAAAACTGTATAAATCATAATAATAAAAAGTAATTGCTGTTTGACTTACTGAAGCTGATGTAAATTCTTATATCCTTTGTTCTTAGCCTGAGTGTCATCACTTAATTGCCTTCATTTGGCAGTTTCCCAGTCACCAGTGCTGACTTGTGCCTAGAAGCTGAGTAGTCCTTTACTGCCGTTTGTTTGGCATCAGTATGAAGCTGGGCTCCAATATATAGGAAACAAATGAACAGTTACATTGTGCAGTAGTCACAGCCCACAGTTTGCTTCAGGGGCAGTTCTTTCTAAGCGGACTCAAGGTTCCAGGCTATTGACAACATTGCAAAAAGGCATCTTGTGAATTCTGACCCTGCCGTAGGGTCTGCAAGGCTTGCAACTGTGGCACTGCTTCTACAGTAAACATAGATTTGGTCTCTGCTTCCTCTCATTAGGAAGTATTGTTGCCATGTAGTGTTTTTAAATGACAGTGGACAGCCCTTCAGCAGAGAGCGTGCCAGAGTAGAGGCAGCACCTGCCACTTCCATAGTGGTTCCAGGCTCCTGGAGGACAGACTTTTCATGGGAAAACCAGCAGGGGGAATTGGAAGTTGGATGGTGAAGCTGAACTGCCTGTTGCTCACACTAAGCATTAGCTTGCTGCCATAATCAAATAATGTTAAACCTACACTATAAATAGGTAAGTTGCTTTCTTATTGTTTCTAAAATTATCCATACTTAATTTTAGGTCCGATCTAATGAAGGCTCCTTTTGTGATGAGAAGTGCTGTTTGGGCTTTCTCTCTAACCCAAAGCGATTTAATGTTGCAGTTACCAGGGCAAAAGCTTTGCTGATTGTGGTGGGAAATCCTCATGTTCTTGTAAAAGTAAGTGGCTTTTGGATCTTTGAGCTGCATTTGGTATTTGCCATGTTAAATGATTTGGGGTTTATGTGATGTGATGGAGTATGTGATAGTATCTGATCTCCACTGGCTCCTCTGAATGTGGATGGTTTAGGTGCCCATGCAGCAGAACTGCAGGCAGAAAGAGAAAATCAGGGCTGATTTGTGCCAGGGAATACCTCACTGTTGCTGTTCTCCACCATTATGAGTCAGATACGGATGTTCTGAATATCCCTACGCAAGTCTAACTTGGGCTCCTGCTACTCCATTAGACTTCTTCACAAAATGTAGTTACTTCATCTTTAAAATGAAAGAAGATAAATGATGGCTGCCTGTCAATATAACAGCTTGTCAGGTCATTAGTCTCCTCCTTGAACCTGGCCATAGCCTTTCTTAGCATAAAGGCATTTTGCACTGTGTGTTTCATATATGTATTAAGCGGTTAAGCAAAGTGGGAATACTTGCCATTCTTGAAATGGGGTGAGGGGGTGGATATTCCAGTTATGGGGCCAGGAAAAGAATTAAATCTACATTAGATATTAAGGTAGTCAGAAAGCAAGTCAACTTGCTGCTGAGTCAAGGAGTCCCTGCATTTTTTGCACCTAATGTGGGGTTTAGATAAAGCTTCCTTCAATGAGCTATACTTGAACCTTCTTATTCCCCTGGGGTTAGCTGTGGTCTCCTGCACAAATAAGATGTTCCCTTCTGAGAAGCTGTTCTCCGTCCTTGTGGATATGGAGGAGGACAGCAGTATTCCAGAAATGGTCAGAATAGAAAGTTTTCTCTTCCCCCACCCACACACAGCACAAACAGCTTAAGGCAACTATATTTTGCTCTCATGTAACTTCATGCTTGTACTGTTTGCAGAGTTATGTTTCTGAGATGAAAAAAGTCCTTCAAAATTTTCTCCATTCTTGTGCCCCATTACTCTATTTATCTCATGCTACTTGGTGGAATCTTTTCTTGCAGGATCCCTGTTTCTGTGCACTACTAGAGTACAGTCTGAAGAACAGAGTCTATGTAGGTTGTGACCTGCCTTCTGAGCTGGAGTGCCTGTATCAGTGAGTACCTGGTTTTCACTTGAACTCTATAAGATAAGGAGCAGAGTGTTATACATACAAAGCCAGCATCTTGCAAAACATGCTAACTATAAAAATGTGTGCTACAGTAGTAACAAGATTTGATTGTCGTATTCTTTACTAGCAGAATAACTGCAGTCTCCCTCATCCAGTAAGAAGAGCCTGAGCACTAAATACTGGCTGTTGCTGCCTTGAGTCTTTTGCCTGTCCCCGAGTGATGTGTTGTGTATTTGGGAAACACTCAGTGGGCTTCCAGGGTTTTTGCATGGGGAAGTGTTTAAGGTGACTTTACTGTAGTGAAAGAAACTATCTGAAAATTGAACTTTGTGTGCCCCTTCTAGCAGCACATGATATAGCATTAAATGGGTGTGATCTTCCGCACCCATTTAATGCTATATGCTTCCACACTCACAGAAAAAAAAAAACTATTTTCTATCTGAACTGCCTTTTTGGTACATGGAAAGGTGATAAAAATTGACGTTTATATTCTCTTTAATTCACAGACATGACTGACTTTTTCAGCATTCAGAATGCATTCAGTTCTCTTCTGCTTAGAAATGAAGAATACCTGACGGGAACAGTCTTCAAAAAAACATCTTTTCCTGACATCGAAAGTTACTGGATTTGCTGAATTCATTGGAACTTGCACAAAAAGGATTTTTTAATCTTTTCCTTAGATATTAGAGAGTTAAAATTTGATAGTATAAAATACTAGGAGTAGTTTTTGCTTCACTGTTTAAAAAGTTCATGAAAAATGTTGAGGATCTTCCTAAGTTAACTTTTTTTTTCAGATTCTTAATTTTCCCATTTTTTTTTTTGTAACACTTCCCTAAAACAGAATTGTCCCAAGAATATATATTTTTCTTATTTTGTTATAGTTTGTTACAATCATATACCTACAATGTGAAGAGGAATTATTTATAGAGAGGCCCACTTGGCTTATGTAGATTAGCGTAAGGCAACCATGTTAAGAACGGTACAAACTCCCTAGACTTTAAGACCTTAGATCACACGATTCTCTTTTATTCTCAGCTGCCCTTCTGCACCTCACTCTGGTGTCAAAGCAATGTCTCAAAATAGTGAGGTTTAAACCAAAAAAAAAAAAAGTGGGTTTTGCACAGATACACTGTAGAATAAAGTATCTTTGCTTACGTGGTTCACTCCATTAATGCAAGTAATTTTATAACGTAGCCAGAGTTCTCCTAATCCTGGCACTACTGGGTTCATCCTGTATTGTGCTGACCCCTTCAACTGCGTATTCATCTTGTCCTCTCCCTAAGTCTTTCCCCACAAGCCTTTAGAAATAAGTTGGGCAATTAGCTGCTGTACTTAGGAACTGCCAGCTTTGTACAACAAACAGCAAGGTTTGGGGCAAGACTGTAGCCCCCAGAGAAAGAAAATCAGGGGACAGGGAAAACAAGACTCTTTCATGGTCCTTGCACGTCACTTTAATTCATCCCATGCTCTGTGTCTCTTTCCACTGCAACACCCATAGTGCAGATACTGCAGCTGGGACCATGGTAAGCATGTAGTAAGACCTCCAAGCCAAATTGCCCTGGGGTTGTGCCACGTGGGAGAGAAGCAGGAGGCTGCTGCAGGCTCGCCACGCAGGGCCAGGTGGGGAACGCCCTGCACGCGGAGCAGCCCTGGCTTGTGCTGGTGGTGTTGCACGGCTTATACTGCTCGCACTTGTCCACAGACCCACCTTGACAATTTGGTGCAGTCTTATGTCAAAAATGTCAGCACCTCTGATGCCATGACCATACTTTGCTTCAAACTGAGAAGGTTATTTATAGAGCTTGTTCTAATTATTGTCTATTAAAAAACTTCTTGCATCTCTTGCTTCAAGTTTGTTTTGTGAAATACCGGGTCTCACAAATATGTTTTGGTTTACTGCACGTACCCCAGCCATGCCAACCTTGCTCTTTAGTGGCATTTTGTTCACAAAGAGAAATACCAAGGGGAAATAGCCCATGCTTGCTTTACTGCAAGCTTTAATCTGGAACTTCACAGTTAGGATTTGACCTAGTAATAGTAAATAGTAATATTTATGAATAGCAACATAAGCTTCCACAGCAAGAGAAGTCAAAGACTTAAAGTATTACTGGGCAGAAACAAAATGCTAAAGTTTTTCATCTCACATTTCATTTCTCTTCCTGTCAGAACTTCTCTAGTTGTTGTGTGCCCTTTTAAATCAAATTGGTAATTTTCATAGAAATAAATCTGGTACATGCTTTTGAGGGGAGAAAAAAAATCCTCTTTGGGACACGGTCCTTTTGAAAGGTGGAAGAGGTCATTAATTTGCTCCTAATAACTCTTCATCTTGTACCACCCTTCAGAACTAAAAGGTTTAATACCTCTTTCCCTGACTTATAAAGAAGGATCTCTGACAATCTGCAAAGCAGTTCTGGAAAAGTGCTTAACCTCCCTGAGAGTGCTGCACAGAGTGGGCTTGCAGCCTGCTTTATTGGAGATGGGAAGAAGGCACTTTGTGCTTCTAGTGTTACATATTTAAAACTATGTGTGTTTGTTTTTGATGCTATTTAATTTCTCTATATTCTCATTAATGCCTGAGCTCTCTTGTGCGAGCTTTGTCTTCTCCCTTCATGGGCATCTTTTCCTGCCTCTCTGTGCCTGCCCCCCTACAGCGTTGGCACTATGGAAAATCTTTTCTTTTTTTTTTTTTTTTTTGAGAAAAAGGCAGACATAGCCACCTGCCATGGTCAGTAAGGGGCAGGGTTTGCAGGAGTTTCTTTGGGTAATCTCAGGTGCAGGTAGATGGTTTGGAGGCTTTAGCATTGGTGCTCCACTGACCCTAGATCAGGAGGACCTCTGGCCTATTAAGATGGAAGCCAAAAGGACAAAAGAGAAAATAGCTTGATATTTTTCCATCTTTGGTTAAAATGATTTTATATCCTTTCAATCTTTATTGTGCAAAAGCTTTACATAATTAATTTCTTTGGGGGTCTGCAGAACGGAGATAGATCAGCCGCTGCCTGCAGGAGTGGCACTGAGCTGGGGTCGGGTAGTCACGCATATGGCGCAGCCCTCAGTGCCGCACTGCTACCATCAATATTTCATCTGACGGAGTCTCTCAGTATTCATGAAAACCACGTTCCTGTTGTTCTGCTTACAAGAACAGTCCTGTTTCAGAAAGTATGGCTTTGTTGTCTTTGTTGTGTGGCTGTTTCTGATTTATTAAACGCTCTCCATGCTCGAAAAAGGCCAAAGCCAAATAGAGGGGGTCTAAGACGTCGTGAAGAGCAGAGCATAGGTCTCGTGGTGCATCGGAGAGCCCTGGGCTGCTTGCAGATCTGTATCCTGCCCCCCTCATTCCCCCAAAGAATATTGAATTCAACATCACTAGATCAGGAAGAGCAAGAGGCTGCCAGAGGCAGTCTGTAAAGTAGCCACTTCCAGAGCCATTTAACATACACAGATATGAGTGGAGATGAAAATATTAAATATTATTCAAATACCTTTGAGACACCAGTCAAGACATGCGAGAAGTCTAGAGGTTTCTGGGCACGTACATAATAAATATTACACAGGGTTTCGCGGGTGTCTCAGTGTGTCTGGAACAGCAGTGAGGCTTTGAGGGTTGTGTTCTACTCTGTAGCTGCTGCAGCTTTGCTGTTCTACAGGATGGCAACAATAATTCACCTAATGGGCAGTCTTTGCTTTGGAAAGTAATTCCTTAGCCTATTACTCTCTGCATTTAGATCACAACTGAAATAAAAAGCATGTACTTCTGATAGTAATATAAAACTTCTAATAAGCTTTATCAGCGTACAGTCAATCCCTAACACTGCTTGTTATAGACTTCCACTGAATATTTTAAATGTTTTTAAGTTCCCATGACAGTGCTACCATTTGTCTGCTCACATTAACATGGTTTAGGTGAGGGCAGGCCAAACATCTGCATTATTCACTCTGCAAGAGTCAGATCCAAGAGTTGGATCTATTAACAGAAAGAACATGGCAATGTTGCAGAAATGCAGTTGCTGCTGCTTTTCCTCTCCTTGCTGACGGGGAGCAGAGCAGCCGGCTGCCCCTCTTTGGGCACAAGTGTTTTGAGCTTCATGGGCTGGGGAGCGTCTTCCAGACAGGCGTCTGCGGGGTGGAGGCTGCTCTTCCCTATTGATGGGTAGAGGACGGTGTTGATGGGTAGAGTTTCATTTTGCTGTTTCTGCTGGTTATGCCTTGTTTTTTGTAACAAGCTTTATCAGACAAAACCATGGCTTAGCAGTGTGGCAAGGACCTGCGACATGAGCCGAGAACCACGCTGGGCAGCCCTTACTGGGACGGTAAGGGAAGGTCGGGAGCCCAGCTCATCCTTCCCACCCTTCACCTGAAAACTGGTGACCAGAAAACAGAAATGTCAGAGCTGTAATTACCCATCTTGTGTGATCTCATCCCACAGTGCCCATATCCCGGTATGGACCTTGGCTGAAAAGGAGTCGAATTCCCGGCACACAGATGACTACATCTGTTACTTAGCATCTTCCAGGACCTTGACTTTATAATGCTGTAAGCACTTAATACACTTTTCTTCTTCACATAAAACAGCTCCAAGGTGTCAGGAACATTGTGCTGCCTGTTGGGAAGCTCAGATAAGAGAAGAATGAGTATTCTACATCTTAATAAGAAACAGACTTTTTTGAAAAGCAATATTGTTTTTTTGCAACCCTCAGAAAAGAAGCACTAATGTTCATTCACAGAATCAGAAACAATTCACTTGCCTCAGCTTTACCAGACTGGCTATAATTTATATACTATGAATAAAAAGTTGGCTTTATTTCCAATAGTAATGATAGGGAACACAGAATAAGCCTGTAATGGTAGGGTGTGTTTCCAACACGTGGTAAGGATTAGGAGTGCAACATAATCCTTTTCCACTGTTTAAATTTCATGATTGAATAACAGTTGGAATGTTGTTTACGTTTAATATCTCTTTCCCGACGTTTCAGAAACAGTTTCTGAAGAACTGTTCCATGAGGGCAAAAGGAAGGGCTTCCACTGCAGAGTCTCACAGAAGCGACGCCCCGGGGAAGGAGCAGAAATCACAGTGCAGGAACAACTGGAATGACAACTGCGTACAGGACAAGGTGCTGCGGAAACGGTGAATCTAAAAAGGCCTGGAATTTGACCAAAAGGCACAACCGAGTGCATTAGTTTTTCTACATTTAATAGTTCTTTTAGGGAACGCTACGAGTAGGGAAACTAAGAACTAACTTAGAACTAAACAGAAGATACCGTCCCTCCTGGAACCCCAGGAAGCAGCTCTTTTCCTAGAAATTAATGCAAGGCAGTAGAGCTAAGAGGTGATACGGACACTGTGTGGAAAAATGACAAAACTGGGATTTGTTTTTTCTCATCTTGCTCAGGAAGTAGAGGTTGCTGATGCAGAGGTTGAAGTCTGACACACGTGGACTCCACGGCGGGTACTTTGTCACACTGACACCCTTGGACGTACACCTTTAGTGCCATACATTAAGGTCTCAGAAAAGGCTTTTCTTCAGGAAAAACTAGGTTATTTGGCTGCCTTTAGTGAATGGAAAGCTCTCCCTTGCTGCACTTTTCAGCGCAGGAAAGCATGTTTTTTCACAGCAGATCAGTGTGTTCCTGATGTCTGAGAAGCAACCAAGCGTGCCGCTGTGTCAGTAACGGGTGGAAGAGCCCAGTCCCTATCAGCCCGGCAACTCGCCACGGTCGGAGCAGTTGAGGGGTCACAGCAGCTGCAGCTACAAAGAGCTGCCGTGAGGAAGGAGCAAACAGCGAGCTCCAGAGGGAAGGCAAGGGACTGATTCCTGCTCGGGCAGGTCCCTGCCAGCAGCTCTGGGCCCTTCAAAGGGAACTCCAAGGCCCTGATGGGGCGTTTTAGGGTTTTTTGTTGCTAAAAGCCATGTACTGAGGCAATGAAGAGGAAAGAACAGTGTGGACTGAAGGAGAGTCAGAGTTGCCTCTTGGTTTCCCTTAAATTAATGAGCAAACAGCATATATGGGATACATGAGGCAGAAGAAAAAAACGCAGGTGGTCAAAATGAAGATATTCCCTGGGTGGAATAGGACAGGGTCCAGAAGGCATCTTAGTCTCTATCACTGCCATTTTGGGGAAAGCTGCCTGAGGACTGTCCTTCACAAGGGAATAGCTGTTGTAATTGTCAGCGCTAACCTCACGGATGGGGATCGCTACCCTCATGGAGTGGGTTTCGCAGCATCAGGCCCACCTGCCGCGCAGACGGCAGCAGCCACCCTGCTGGGGAGAGCGCAGGGGAAACTCTGCACGGGCTGCAGTAAGGAGCACCTCAGACTGGCAGGTGACGGATTCATTTCACTCATCCAAAAAATGTCTGGAGTGTTGAGGTGGTGCTGGAGTTGCCTAGTAGAGCACCTGATGTTCATCAAATGTGGCAATTTTCAGCCTGAGACCCAAGCAATGTATGACTGAAGTGCAGTAACATGAGGTAAGAGGAGAGGAAATCACTTTGAGGCTGTTTTTCAGTTTTTTTTAAGCCACTGGGCATGTTCAAAAGCAGCTTGTGTGCCTTTTGGCAGTACAAAGAAATAGCAAGATCAAAAGAAAGTTGCACTTCCCGTCCCTCTCCCGCAATGAGCAAGGAGAATAAGAAACTGGTAAGGATACAACATTAGAGGATAAGAATTTGTTGATGTGCAAGCCAGATTTCTTCATTTAGTGTAATACTATCAAGCTTTTATTTTCAGTGTGTTATATAGATACTGACTAGGTAATGCTAAGTCTTCTGAAATATATTCTGGGAGAACGCTGTTGTCTCATTTGAAAATAGCATTGAAAATAGCAACTGTAATATCATTCCTTTATACTTAAGAATGTCCTGGAATTCAGTCTTAAAATTATCGTGTGTTATGAGCATAAACAGTCTTCTATGGCTACACTGACCCCATTCGTGTGTGCAGTCATTGCTAGCACACACTGCCACTGTGGGGAAAAAAGTAGTAAATTATTTAAAGAGCAGATCTTGTAAAAGTGAGTCATCATAGAAATATACCTGGAAGAAACAGAAGATATTAGGAGAGCTGAACTAACATTTTCAGGATTTTGAAGAAGAGAAACAAAAATAAGTGTACTACAGACAGATTGATTCTGTGGGGGGGAACCTTTAACAGTTCGCAACGCTTGTCCCTTCTGTTTCCCGTTCTGTCCCGTGCGCGTTGGCATCACCCCATGAGCGCAGGAGCATCCTGGTCTCCTCAGCTATGACACACCAAGCAGTAGCACAACAAGAACTGGCCCCGCACACACCTCTCTAAAGATGTGACGGCAAAGAGTTCGGTGACAGTGGTCAGAACTGCCTATTAATGTGGCTTCAGATATGTTCTTGTTCCCTGTATAAGTGACGCCTTGGGCCTCTGAAGAATAAATTATTCAAGGAACCAACTGGAAATAAACTCTTATCTTGCACTGTAGGTTCACTTTAAACATCTCTTTTGAAGATGATAAGGTGCTTTAAAAGCACACTCTGCACTCTTTCCTTCTGTTGTGGTCCCCAGTGCATCAAGCTCATCATTATTTCCTACAAAGGAAAATTATGGTTGTGATCCTGGAGCACAAACATCATGTTTTGAAAGTGTCAATTTTAGCAGCTTGCTGGAGTCCTAATGTAGAAGGAATTTGCCATTCCCACGTTTTCATAATGTGAGTACTGACACAGGGCTCATGGCTGGAAAGCCAAAGCAAACCATGCTTCATAGTCTACAGCTCCTTTAGCTGGCATCTGCATTCAGGTAAAATTCCAAATAAAATTTGTGTCAACAAGCCTGCAGCTGAATGACAGAACAAGAACTTGGGGTTACTCAGAGTAATCTGAAAACAAGGCCTAGAAACAAACAAATAAAAAAATAAAACCTGCTCATACAAGCAATGCCATTGAAATTAAGGATGGATCTGGACTCCATCCCCAAAGAGAAACACAATGGAAGCTGGTGACTGAGCTCATAGACCTCATAGGCTTCTGAGCTTGTTTTTGAGGAGCAGAAATACTTCTTTCAACACTTTAAATGCTTGTTTTTTTCCCCACACCTCCTCTCCGTGCTGTGTTTTAGGTCTTTACGCAGACACTGATGTCTGAAGTGGAAATTCTCAAATGTGCCGAGTGCCTGAATGCAAACGCAGAGTTTGTGGTTGGTAAAGACAAGGAGCAAAAGCACAACTAACTCGCACGCAGCCAGGCCTGCAGAGCACCCAGTCCAGTTAGTTCATTTTAGAGATGGGGAACTGCAGAAATTGATTAGAATATGAAAAATGAAACCATTCCAGTTTTCCAGTTAAAGGATATCCCAAACATTATTTTATAAATAGAAATCTTGGAAGGATTTCAGTATCTGCATATCCCTTTTAGTTAGCTCTATGCATCTGGGAGGTCATATTCCTATTAAGTAGCTTTAATGCTTTGAAAAACATATTTTGAGAAACAGCAATGCCCTCACTGAGTGCAGCTATGAGCTTGGTATAAGGCCCTCCTCCACTCTTCACCGACAGCAAGGAAGATATCCCAGTATAGGCTTTGGAACAGGAAGAATTATTTAAAAATTATACAGTACAAGTAATTTTTTTTTTTTTTTCAGAAAGTGTACTGTTCCACATTGGTATGAATTTAGCTGCGTTGGGACTGAAAACATCCTTAAAGACATTTGTTTTGTGTTTTTGTGGGGCTTTTTTGGCAGCTTTTCATACACTCTCTCCTCCTTTAATCAGAATTTTAGAGATAGGAATTCCTGCAGTTTTCTGCCCAGCTGTCCAGGTGTTTTGCGATGGCCTAATTAACACGGCATTCAGCTGGGCGGCTGTGGCAGCCCTGACAGAGGAGAGTGGCCTTTGTGGCTCCATTTACCTTGGTTTACTTGAGTTTTCTGATTCCTTCTGCTATGTCAGCGTTTTTTATTGATTTGAACAGAATAACTGGTAAAGATTGTTGCTACTACGACATTCCTTTAGTATTTTTTTCCAGGTTAACTTAATTCCTAATGAAAAAAAAAAGCGTACATTATACCTCCAGGTAAGAAAATATATTATGGTTTAATATTGCAAAGACATTTTGTGGCTTTGGGATCATGGGGAACACCTACAGCCCACAATTACTAAGGTAACTGCCCAGCAGCATCAGAGTTCTTGTGGGCATTATTATCTTGCTCTGGACTTTTTTCTTCTAACGTGAAAACATCATTATGTGCTAATTTAATCCTTTTCCTCTGAAGCAGAAGCTCGGAGCTTGACTGAACAACTTAACCCCGTAAGTTTTTTTCCATCGGTTTTCTATGTTGTTTATTTAGAAGCTTGTGAATCAGCATGAAACATTATTTTTACTCTGTAATTTTCTTTATTGAAAGGTCATATGTGGATATATTTAGTATCTTGTGCCTTCAAAATGTACTGCATCAAGTATTTATTTCAGAGTTTATCAACAACATTTATAATTTTATTCAAATGTATATCATGAATGTTGCTTCTGGTGTAGATTTCTGGATTCCTGGTAGACACTTGGTCTTGTCTTAAACTTCTCAGCAAAATATGACACTGACAAAAAGCCATAGAGAAATGACAGCACTGCGCAGAGCTGGAAACCTTGTGGTTCCTGCCAGCAGAAAACCACCTGATCTGATGCTAGGAGGACTAGGGAGAAGCCTCAGCCCGTTCTGCCCTGCGCACCTTGCAATGGGGGTGTATGTCCTGACCTTGTTGACGTACGTTAACAGTGGTACTGAGTACACTGGGCTCGATAGCGCTTTTTCCTGAGGGCAGACTGCACAGCCTGCAGCTCCCTCTGTCACGACAGGCACCTATTCTAACAAAAGGCAAAACTTTTTCACCCTTTTTGTATTTTTATTGAGTACTACAGTACTTCCTCAGGATTCAAGGAGCTGCTCAAAATAATTCAGATTGTTTTTAATTAGCTTCTTAATAAAAAAAGCTGCAAATTAACTGGTTCTCTTGATTTGTCTTTCTTTTCACACAGCTAGTTATTTTTAGTAAGGGATAATAGATAAAGATGCAATTCAAAACATTTCCCTACTACTGCAATGTATCAAAACTTGCATATGCCAGTTTGACAAAACCAACCAAACTAGGTGAAATTAAATGCAAAATTGCATTTATGGATGAGAATACGGCTCTTCAGGAGACGTGTGTGGCACGGAATCCAACCTGAATAGCTCACAGGGCGACACCACTCCCAAAAGGAAATGTTTGCAGCCGTGAGCAGGACGTGATTTGCAGCAGCTAGAGAGCACTTAACAGCACAGCAGCTCCTGAAGGCACGTTTGCTCTCTGGGTTTGGGCAGCTTTCCAGATGCAACAGGGAGGTGGATGCTCCCTGTGTAGTGTGAGGTCACAGAAGAGATTTTAGGTGGGAAGGAACCTCAGAGATGGCCTAGTCCAACCCCCTGCTTGCAGCAGATCCCACCAGGCTGGTTGCTCAAGGTCGCATCCAGTGGGGTTTTGATATCTGCAGGTATGAGCAGTCTGCAGCGCTCCTGCACAGCCCGTGTCAGTGTTCACCACCCACGTAACTCCATTTCCTTGATGCTCGTTAGAATTGCTGTCATTTTAGCTTATGCCCATTGCCTCTTGTGCTATCACTTCTCTATGTGCTCCCGTTTAAACAGTGAAGATAAGAAGGTTTCATCGCTATTGTTCTGAAATAAGCCAAATAAAATACAGCCAAAAACTGAAACTAACTGAAGGAAGCAGAAACTCTTTATGATGTGTCTGGAAGGATTTGTTTCTGATGATTGCTATTTTCTACTTTAAACTTAAAAGCTTAATTTGTCTTGTGGCAACTAAAGACCTCAGATTTGTTTATGCTTCTTTTTAATCCTAAATCAGCAGAACTACTCAGAGGATGTGAACTTGAGAAGTGTGTTTACTATTCAGGCTTTGAGTTGTAGTTCCACTTAGTTCCGTGGTACTTGAGGTTGGGATACTCCAGGTAACAGCAAAATTTACATAACACCCATGCAGGCAGCAAAACAGGACTCACCCTAATGCCTTTGCACGGCATTGCCCAGCACTCCCAATTCCTGGGGAAGTAGTTTCAGCAGTTCCCCAGCCCAGGCGGGTTTCTTACCTTTGTCCCTCACTTGAGCCAAGAAATCCCATGGACAGAGCTACAGGATGGCCTGGAAGGACCCTTTATTTTCAGGTCCTGGAGCAAAGGCCCAAATCATGTTGCTGGAAATCCTGGACTCAGGACCACTGTGCATGTGTAGGCTGACTCTCATTTCTCACATTTGGATTCCATTTCTTTTCAGAAATGTTGCATGAATGTTTCCTTTTTATTTTCTGTAGCCACTCTCTCAGTTAAAATCAATCCAAAATACTCATATATAGGCTACAGTCAAAGCCAATTTGGATAGTTTAAAGGGGAAAAGATGATCACAAATTCCTGAATAATGAAAAGAGTACAGTTTCTATTTTAAGTCATTATTATCTTTGTTGCTATATTATTATTTTAAATGGCTGTAATATTAGCTAAGCTGATATTAAAGTATTTGTTTTATTAGGAACTTTCCTCCAATCTCTTTGTTCCACAAACATATGTTTTGACATCCATGAGAAAATTTTCCCACATCTGGAAATAGATACACAAACTCTATTTGTACATGCTCACTGGCAAACATCAGGCCACAAAAGCCAATGGAGATTATGTTATGGTTCTGCATTACCTTTCCTGTGAGAGCCTCTTGTAAGAAGGATGAAGGGTGTCAGATGAAACCTTCTGGACACTGAGCCCATCCAGTAACAGGTTCACTTTGCACTGGAATAAGCTGCTGCCACAGGAATTCCTACCCAGCAGCACCTACCAAAGGATGTGACAAAAGCTCTTCAACCTCCGTAACCCAACAAGCAACCACCAAATCTTAATCTGCTGAGGCGGGTCCGTAGGGGAGCATCCACACATTTCCACACACGAATGTCAAACTTAGGGCAGGTTAAACCCCCTTCACTCCCCACACACGGGCTTGCTAGGAGGCTCCCATCAGTGGCCACCAGGACTCATGCTGTTTCTGACAGCCCTTAGGACAACTGGTAGGGGCAAATCCCACCCTCCATGGGAATGCACTGCTGTTCCCAGGAGGAGTCTCTCCTGTGGTACATTGTGAGACTTGCCTTTTCTCAACAGGCTCAAGAGCAGAGGCTGTGTGTGTCTGCCAAGGCATATGGCTTTGCTGGGCCTCATGCCTTCTGCATTTACTGGCACTTGTGGTTTGGGACACTAGATCTGAGAGACAATTCAGAATTATGGGAGGGCGTTGAGTATGGAGATCGAATACAGAGCATATGATAAATCTGGCAAAGATGAATGCGGTCATGCATACACTGCTTTGTCAGCCATCAACACTTAAGGAGCAGCAGAACAAGACACAGCATGATAGGTGGGATTATACTGCCTTGTTGACATGGGGTGACCACTAGTGGCTCCACAATGTCTGCAAAAAGAAGCCTGCCTGCATGGATGTCTGTAAGGGAGGTACTCCGGCCTTCCAGTGCAGGGTACATGACTGGAAAAAACACATTCAAGTGCAGAAAAGTCTCTCAGGAATTTCCCTTTGCATTTTCAATTCACTTAGCAGTGTCAGGGCGGAGCTAACCTGACACCTGTACACAAACACAGAACGGCACTGGCCTGAAAATCACGTGGATGCAAGGTCTGCACAAGAGCTGTGACTGTTTTGTCATGGTCTGTTATCTGGCAAACCACAGGTATTTTGCATGGAGCATAACCCAGATACTGAGGGATGGCTGAACTAAAAGAAACTCCCCTGTCTGAACTATGCACTTAAGCAGGCAAGTAAAATTAGTGTTGCCATATGTGCTGAAATTCATGCCATGCCATTCATGACCATTTTAATTGATTTAATTGATTGCAAGTGTGTGGCTCTTTTGTGGATTGTGAACTGCTGTTAAGACATACTATGCCTATATATTACAGATCCCAAAGAATTTGTTTTGCTTTGGGGGGATCTTTTTTTTTATTCTTCCTATAGCTCCTGGGATGAGGTCACTGCTGATCTTTATGGAGTATTCTGCACCTAATTAATTGTGGGGACTGAGGTAGCTGAGTGCTTTTATTTTCTTTTATTGAATAAAGTATCAATTAAAATATAATCTCTGCAATTGCTGTCTTGGGGACATTGGACTGCCTGTAATTGAAATCTGTAGATCACTCACTGTTTTCAAATACTTCAATAATAAAATGTTGTCATAGCCACTGCTTCTCATTTCCGTACAATTAAATGGACAATATCAAGTGTTAAACACAAACAATGACCTATATTAATCTTGCCAGTATATCCAAAGGGGAATATAGCTATGCAGTCAGTGCTGATTGATAGTAACAGTTAATGGTTCCTATCACAAAACAAAAAAGTGGAGTGTGCAAGAATGAAACTCATGAAACATGCAGGTAATTTCACTTATCTCCTTGCCTCTCCTCATTTCATTTCCCTGTCACTCTTTCCCTGGACATGTAATGCAGAGCCGGCCAGACACTACCTGGATGAAGACTGTTTTTCGCCTTGCTTGAGCTCTGCTTCTCCCTGGAACTGTCTTCACTCTATGAGAGCAGGAATGGAAACACTATGTTAACTCTCTGTTAAGCACTTGCAGAGGAACCCGTGCACTGGAAGGCACAGGGCAATGTACATAAATCTGACCCATTAGGGGAACAGCTGGGGCTGCACGCTCAGCTCACAAGTCCTCAGGAAAATATATGCTGGAAGCTGTTTGAATTGCTGTGAGGTGGTTGTCCCTCTGCCCTCCTTCTTCCCGTCCTTTGAACCTGTGCAAAATCCTGCGCGCTTTTCCTCCTGTGCTTCTTTCTGCACCTCCTTGAAGGCAGCCTCTCCCTTTCGCATCTGCAGCAGTAGCTCCCCCAACCCTCTTCCTCTGCTCTGCTCCCTTGCCTGTGACAGCAGTGAGCTCAGGCACTTGGCAGCACAGCTTGTCTTCCACATCTCAACGCTCCTTGTAAAAGACATTCTGCTAAAATTGTCTGGAAAATATGCAAGAAAAGGAATATCCTAGTATTATTTCTGCATGATGAGGGTTAACGCTATCCTCATTTTTAATATAACGTTTGTGGGAAGGGTGATGTATAAAAATAGCAAGATAACACACAAGCACAACTGAATGCTCCGAGCAATCGTGAGATCGCAAGGTAAATGTTTACCTCTAATGTCCTTCTGACATCCTTTTTTTGACACCAGGGATACACAACTTGATATCCTAGGGGTTAGAACACTTATCTGGGAAGCAGAAAATTTGAGTTTTAGGCCTCCTTCAGCCCAAAGCATTTGAATCTGTACTTCTCAATAAAATGCCTAATCATGCTACAAAACAGGCCAGAACAGTGCTGTTCTCTACCCCTCCTGCTGCAGCTGAGCCAACGCGCAGCAAAGAGAGCAAGATTAGCAGGGTCACAGGGAGAGGCAAAGAGGGAGCTCTGTAGCACAGCGAGACGGGAACTCCCAGGCTCCAAGTCCTGCTCCAAGGATGTTTGTGTATTATTTCATCCAGAGATACTTGAACAAGGAGGAGAGCAGCTTGGAACAAGACTCCTACCCCCTACTTAGGGCTTAATAAAAAAATAAAAAGCCATCATCATCTCATCTGTATGTCTTTATTCATTTGCATTATAAGTTTATTTCAACTTTAAATGTTCCTTGCTACACTGCACAGGATGGCTTTTCCATTTAATACCACTGCCTGACAGGATGAAGCCTTTACTTTCCAAACTTCAGACTGGAGTTTGAAGGAATATTGCTGATTTCAGAACCTATTGAGCAAAGCAGTTAAGCATGAATTTCAGTACTTGAAGTTTTGTGCATGTAAAATAGCTCATGCTGTATGAGCTACTGTCTTAGTCTGACTCTTCCTGTTTAGATTGGCGACTTGAGATGCAACTGAGACAGGTGTAATGTTTATTTCACAAGCAACACTACACTAAGAAACCACTAATACCTTAACTGGCCAACAAATAACCTTCTGTACCATGTCCTTTGCACAAAAACCTGGTGAGAGGCCAGTGGATGTCCCAAGCATGTCCCTCCCATCTTGGGGCGACTGGGGCATCCCCACTCCTATGTGAGAAAGGTCCTTCTTTGTTCTCCGTCTGATCAAACCTTATTTTCGAGAATTCATCTTTTCAAGACCCCTGAACCTCCTTTTCTCTGTCCAGACTCTTCCTAAACAAATGATCTGCCCCTCACAACTTTTTATCCCAATTCTGCTACATCCATTCCCAAATTTGGTGTTTCTAACACTGTTACCTAGGCAGTTTTGACCCAATATTGTATGACTGATACAGTTATCTAGACAAGAGCAGCCTTGTGTTCCAAGACTCCCTTCCAAACCTTTGCTTCATGCTGGTTACTTTTCATCTGTATCACGTACTATTGGGCCAGAACTATCCCACTTCAGCCTTGCTAAAACTCACTCTGATTAGGCACAAGCAGTTTCTCCTCTCATGCACAGGCAGCTTGCACGCCAGAGCAACAGAATAACCCATCTTGTGCTCACACGGCATCTTTGCCCTTGGGCAGTTTCCACCCCACTCAGTTCCCAGCAGAGCCTTTGGCTAGTTGTGATCCCAGTGCTGCAGCAGGACCTCTTGCCCCTAGGGCAATCCCCACTGAATTCTCATCCAGTGTGTGTAGGGGCACTGGATCCTTTCACACAACAAGGAGGCCGAGGAGAAGCAGCTAAGTGAAGGTCTGCCTCCTTCAGAGTCTCATCACAGGCCTTTCTTAGCACAAGAGGAACTATGGGGGCAGGAGGATGAAGGACACGACTCCCAGAAGTCGAGCTCCGTTAGTGAGAGCACTGCTACAAAAAGCACACTGCAATGTCAGCAACAGAATCCCATCTTCCTGCTAAAAGTTGCATCTTCCTGACAGGGAACAGAGAGCCTCCTTCTCCTGCCAAAGGCTTATCTCAGCGCCAGCAGTAACAGTCAGGCTGTGCTGCTGCTTGCCACTTCCCCCTGTCATCTGGCATCCCACTTCATTCCACTTCCCGAGGCCTCCCCTTGCTGCTGACTGCCAAGGCTGCAGCCGCTGCCAACCCGCTGCCTCTACCAACCTGTGCAGACCCGCACAGCCAGGTGCATCCACGCCACAAGCAAAGACACCACTGCTACTTCTGCAAACACCTAGAGAGTTGTGTCGCACTGAGCGCCCCTGCCCCGCGCCCATGGAGCCAAACAGGGAGTCCAGCACAGAGGCCACTACCCTTTGGTAGTGACCCACTCCTTAGAACAGGTATCCGGAAGGCTACAGAGTGTGCACTGAATCTCTCACTTTTACTCATGATTTTTAAATCTCAGAACTTTCTTGAAATAATATTTAAAATATATCTCCAAGAGTATGTATTGACCCATTTCAATCAATCCTAATGTGAAGTTTAAGTGAAATGGTTCACTTACATAACTGTAAATTTATGCATTTATGTGTATATGTTTTTATTTTTATATGTATTTAATAGACATAATTAATCTGCGTTATTACTGTGTAAATTTTAAAATGACAAAGCAGTGAATTTAGCAAAATAGCAATATAGCTGTAGTGCTAAATTATATATTCCAGTATGCAGTCTGAATACCTATGATTTGAAAAAAATGCTCTGTTTGAGCAAGGTAACACTTTACCTTGAAGAAGCAATATATTTTTAAATGATAACACCAAATGATTTAGCAAGGTGTTTTTATTAAATAATTTTTAATCTTTTGTTAGAACTAATTAGAATTCCTTCATATGTTTTTCCATTTTGAACTAAAAGTCAAATTCTGACCCCAGCAGCAGCTTGTGAAATCTTTATTAGCACAGGATTATTATCAGAGCCTAATTATTGTCTAGATTCTCCAGGGCGTGCATTTCTGCACGTTAATGCCAAGAGACTTGGCATTGGTGTTGGTCTATAGATTATGGCAGTAATTCCCCTTCCATTTACCCACATGTTTTGGTTTCACAGTACTGTTACATCCTGACTGTCTCTTTGGCTTACTAGAGAGACATAAATTCTTCAGGCAAGACTATAAAATCAATATGACTAAATCAAATGATATTATAATGAAGATAGCTTTAAGAAAGATGTATTTAAGTTACAGATGTCATATTTATATTTTAAATTTAATGGCTGATTTATTTTTTTTCTCTAGTAGTAGAGCTAGATATAATTTGGGGGTGGACAGAATATTGTAGATGACAGCACAGCTGTTCTTCTGGTTTTGAACTTATTAGATGTTTACACTGAGCTTCTCTGAAGTAGGTACTGAGGCCATTACTTCCTCTAAGGAAAAGAAAGTCAACACATAAAGACAGGACAAGTAACTTGGACAGAGGAAGCCAGGAGGAGAAATGCCACAAAGGCTCTGAGAAAAAAAAAAAAAAAAAAAAAAAAACACCTTCCAGTTTGTTTTTAATGAGGTAACTGGAGAAGCATAGGAGAGTTTTCAAAAAGGAGACAACAAAGTGAGGATTAGAAAAAAAATGGGTCCTTTCAGCAACATTCTCACTGCATGAGGCAAGACTGTCAACAGCGGAGTAAAGCACGAGGAAATTATTAAGATGCTCAAAGCCTGAGCCAAAGCTCTGCAGATCTGGCTCAGGGCATCAGTCCACCTTGCTCAATATCCTCTCTCCGGCCACAGCAGTGACAAAGGCATAAGAAATACAAGTTTTTTTCTTCTAAAAACCTGTATCTAGTAAGATTTATAAGTAGACCAGATAAAATCACTGCAAAGGAAGATTGCACATCCATCCGGCATCCCAAGTAAGAAGGTCCAGGGTACAGACACGTGTATGGATTTTACAATGGCACGGCATGGAGTCAGGGAGTCAAAGTCATTGGAGGGTGAGGAAGAAAAAGGAAGTAAGTGATGGTGACAGCTTTCAGATTTAGGCTATCTGACCTTCCCACTCTCAGTGTTATCCAGGCGCAAGTGGCAATGACAGCTCTGCATGTGTTGCCTGGGCTGCTTCTTCAAAGGGGCTCCTGTCAGCAGGACATCCCTCTTGCCTTGCTCATTACCTCCCTGTCTGGACAGAAGCTCCCTACAGAGGAGAATGATTTGAAGTTTGTATGCAACATCTATACATCTATACTGGAATAACAAGCAGGATCATAGCTTTTGCCACTGTGGCTGGCAAAAGGGAGATTTCAAGGCAAAGATGACAATCCCTGCCTTAGTCATGCTATGTTGTGGATGACAACCAAAGGCATTTGAGAAAAATGTCAAGAGAGATTTGTTTAGGATCATCTTCAGTTTTCACCTAAGTAGTGCTAAATATCAAGTGTATGAGCAACTTGACAATAAGTAACTGGGACCTGGAGCTTCTGCATGCCTGCCATCGCTGCTGGCTATGATGCAGCATCCATGTCCTCTGATGCACTGTGGTTCAGCCTTTGCTGAGAGGGATAATATGCACTTTGCTCAGCAGACAGGCAGTGGGGTCAGGCGCTAAGGGCGAGGCAAGCTGTCCTCCTGCTTTCTTGGCAAGCTCTCTAGCCCTTGGGCTGTTAAATCAGGCGTAGCTAGCCCTACGTAAGCTTTAAAAAGCGAGAAGCTGGAAAAGACAGGAGCCCCCCCGGTGCCCTCGGTCTCCCCTTCAGGGAATAGGGCACCCGGCTGGAGCACCCCGCCCCGCGAGCGGCGGCTCTGGGAGCCGCCATGCTGTACGGCGGCGCCATGCCGTACGGCGGCTGCGGCCGCCTCCGCGCGGCGCCGGGCGCGAGGGCAGCCGTGCCCGTTCCCTGTGTCTGTCCTAAACCTCCCCTGCAGCTCCCTCGTCCGCGCTGCATTTCTCCGCCTCCCCCGCGCTGCGGGGCCCTGCAGCACCCGGCGGGCGCCGCCGCCTT